>JAODAL010006674.1:0-131387 GCA_025379985.1 Phyllomedusa bahiana
CTGTGATGATGTAAATGTAAATTTGCCTCTTTTATTTTTCATGGTGTTTTCTCTCATAAGGCGCGTGATGACAGCGCGAGCGGCTTGTCGTACAGAATCAGCGTATGTTGCTTTGATGCTCCATCTGTACATATTGCAGATCCTTAAACAATGACAAGATTTTGCTGGTGATATTGTCAAATTTAACCTTCCATAAAAGCTGCTTCTTTACATGACAGCATTTTGCCTTCTTGTGTTTTATGCAGTCGGTATTAGATGTGTGGGTTTTATCTCCTCTGCCGCTTGCTTAGAATATTCTCTCTTTACAATGGAAATTTGTCATTAGCCAAGCAGAATTCAGAACATGATTATTCTTTAATGAAACTTTTGGTTTTCAAAATTCTTAAAACTTGGAGCAATAAAAATGTAATAGAATAGTGTGAGCATTGCAAAGCTTTGAGAAACCAATCTGAATACAAAAAAAAGTATTTAAAATACACTAGCAATAGTGGCCAGTGTCAGAGTGTTGTCCTCTGGGTCCGACAGAGGAGATGATTCTCGACCCCCTCCACCTACATAGAATATGTGTTCAACCACTTACAGCTATATTGTAATCTCCAATGTTATCATTGAACCCACCGGACAGATAATCAATGACATCTAATAGATTATTAGTTAATGATTCAATCAGAAATGGTACATACATTACATTACTTATCCTGTATATCCTAGTACATCCTTATTTACTCCAGAGCTCACTCACTTTCTGCTGGTGCAGTCACTGTGCATACATTACTTACCTGTATGATCCTGAGTTACATCCTTATTATACTCCGGAGCTGCACTCACTATTCTGCTGGTGCAGTCACTGTGTACATACATTACTTATCCTGTATTGATCTGAGTTACATCCTGTATTTTTACTCCAGAGCTGCACTCACTATTCTGCTGGTGCAGTCACTGTGTACATCCCATTACTTATCCTGTACTGATCCTGATTTACATCCTGTATTATACTCTAGGTGCACTCATTCTGCGGTTGACTCACTTGAAACATACATTACTTATCCTGTACTGGATCCTGAGTTCATCCTGTTTATCTCCACTGCACTCATTATTTGCTGGTAGTCACTGTACATACATTCTTATCCGTACTGATCCTGAAAAATAATCCTGTATTTTTACTCGGGAGCTGCACTCACTATTCTGCTGGTGCAGTCACTGTGTACATACATTACTTATCCTGTACTGATCCTGGTTAATATCCTGTTTATTACTCTAGAGTGCACTCACTATTCTGCTGGTGCAGTCATTGTGTACATACATTACTTATCCTGTACTGATCTGAGTTACATCTGGTATTTACTCTAGAGCTGCACTCACTTTTTCTGCTGGTGCAGTCACTGTGTACATAATTACTTTACTTATCCGTACTGACCCTGATTTACATCCTGTATTATACTCCAGAGCTGCACTCACTATTTGCTGGTTTGCAGTCACTGTGTAACATACATTAATTATGCTGTACTGATCCTGAGTTACATCCGGTATTATACTCTAGAGCTGCAACTCACTTTTTGCTGGTGCAGTCACTGTGTACATACATTACTTACCCTGTACTGATCCTGAGTACCATCCTGTAATATACTCCAGAGCTGCACTCACTATTTGCTGGTGCAGTCACTGTGTATATACTTAATTTACTTATCCTGTACTGATCCTGGTTACATCCTGTTTTATACTCCAGAGCTGCTAAATAATTTCTGGTGTGAGTCACTGTGTACATAAAAATTACTTACTTTCTGTATGATCCTGAGTTACATCCGTATTATACCCAGACGCCTCACTTTTCTCTGGTGCAGTCTTTGGTACATACATTACTTATCCTTACTGATCCTGATTTTCATCCGTATTATACCCCCGGGGCTCCATCATATTCTTCTGCAGTCACTGTGAAATACATTAATTCTTTTTGTACGACCCTGGTTACATCGATTATATTTAGAGCTGCATACTTTTTCTGGGTGTTCACTTTTTACTACATTATTACCCGTACTGACCCGATTACATCCTGTATTATACTCCAGAGCTGCATCACTATTCGCTGGTGCAGTCAGTACATAAATTACTTATGCTTACGTTTTATTAAATCCGGTTTTTATACCTAGAGCTGCACTCACTTTCTGCTGGTGCATTCCACTTGTACATACATTACTTATCCTTACTGACCCTGATTTAACATCCTTTTTATACTGCAGAGCGCACTCACTATTCTGCGGGTGCAGTCACTGGTACATACATTACTTACCCTTTACTATCCTAGTCCCATCCGTATTATAATCCGAGCTCCCTCACTATTTGCTGGTGCAGTCACTTGTATTATTTACAAAATTTTCCTGAGGGACCGGGGGAAAAAAATTTTGTTTTTATATTCTCACAAAGAGTCTTATCTAAAATAGCCTGCAGAAATTTCAAAGCAGCATCAGGAGCACAAAAACCATAAAAGAACGTAAATAGCCTCCAGGTTATCAGCTGGACAACCCTGATAGAAAGGAGGATAGAAATAAGGACAGGCTGATGCATGATCTCTGCTTCCTGTTGTCTCTTTACACTGGGATCTCTGACTTCCACCATCTCAAAGCTTCCCGCTGTCTTTTCGCGGCATCGTGATTTCGGCTGTTTAGTCTCCCTCTGCTTGTCACACAGTTTTCTTTCTCCCTGAATTAAGTAGAACCGAGATTGAAAAACAAGGTCCTCTTTTCTCTTTGTCTAGAAATAGTGCCGATAACTTGTGTCCTGAATGAAGCTGCAATACCAGGCAAAGACCACACACAAGAGTGGCGCTGTTTCTTGAAAAAAGCAGACTTTTTGTCTTAGATTTTTAGGAATTCTCCTAATGCCTTCGTGTTTCTCTGTGATTCCTCACCCATGATGACACCTCCATTACTCACGCAGCCAATCATTGGGCTCAGCTGTCTCCATCTACATGTAGAACATGTGACAGAGGAGGCCAGTGATTGGCTGCATGTTACATGACTAATGGACATGACATCATTGGAGGGGATCAGAGGGGAACACTAAAACAGTGGCTGCATGTGAACAGTGGACGGGACCTCGTCAGGCAGGAACAGTTTTTGTACTTGGTGCATTTTTTATATTATAACAATCCTATGCAATACAGGATTTTTTTTTTAAGAATGGCAGCCATCCCTTTTAATGTCTAATAGTGTTCCTTGAAAATGTCTCTTTTCGATTTGACACTGGTTTGACCGAACTCGTGAAAAAATTCACATCCCGAACATGAATTTTGTCCCTCTGACCCTTACCATAATCCTAAACCAAAGTTAAAGGGGTTTTCTCACTACAAATATTCGCTTTTAACATGAAGGGACAGTTAAATGAAGACTTTTTCTACAAACATTGGTCAATAGCTTTTACTTCACTCGTGAGATAAGAGACATTTTATGTGCTCTGAGTGCACACAGGTTCCGATGGTTATCTGATTAGCTGAGAGAGCAGGAAGTGACATCACACTACAGATGACTGATAGGGATTAGATCTATAGAAAAACTAATGAACTCTAACAAGAGTAGCAACTGTTTAAGATAAAGGCAGTATATTCAGTGCTCAAGAAGAAGTGTAGAATGCGATAGTATGTATGAACCTATTGTATTTTGGTGCAGAAATCTGGCGTGTGCTATGCCTTGCCTTGCATAG
This sequence comes from Phyllomedusa bahiana, assembly GCA_025379985.1. Classification (NCBI taxonomy): domain Eukaryota; kingdom Metazoa; phylum Chordata; class Amphibia; order Anura; family Hylidae; genus Phyllomedusa; species Phyllomedusa bahiana. The sequence continues at coordinate 3,697 of JAODAL010006674.1, forward strand.
TATATCTTTGGCACATAGAATATCTTTGGCACATTCAAAAGTACCGTGCCTGGCACAAGTTTTGGCGTACAGCTGTTCATACACCTATAGAACAGGGCCACAACACTTTTTTGGCGCAAGATATGCCCAAAAAATGGGGCAGCTACGTTCATACATGTTGGCCCTTGTGATAGATAATCTCCTGCACTGGCAGCATAACGACTCATCTAGAAGCTGAATATGCTAACCAGTGCTGTAGAACCACCCACAGTCTGAGGAGACCGCATGAGGGCAAAACTGCTTGTGACTCAGTGAAGCAAGGGCGTAGCTATAGGGGGTACAGAGGTAGGAGTCGTTACCGGGCCCTGCAGGCTGAGGGGGCCCAAAAGTCCTCCTGCCACATAGGAAGACACCAGTCTTATAAATAACATATGGTAGCTGAGGGGCCCAATTCCATTCTTTGCATTGGGGCCCCAGAGCTTTAATTTGCGCTTCTGCAGTGAAGCAGCATAGTGAGATAACCCCTTTAAGGTTAGGTATTTTTACTGGTTTGTAAGGTTAACTTATAAACTCTGAGGAATTTCTGTTGCGGTTCCAATCTTGGTTCATTGTCACTTCCTTTCTGACGTCACGTTAGGGTTAGGGTTTGCTATTGATTTGTAAGGCATAACTTACCATTCTGTGTCACTTTTGGTCAGATTATGCCCTTGGTCTGATGTTGCTTTTGGTCCAACATCACAGTAGACCGGTAGTGCCGTGGAGAAGTAAGTTAAAGGGGTTGTCTCACTACATTGATTCATCTTACCTCATTCATTTTTTTTTGTTTCACTTTGAATTCAGGGGCGGGTTTACTGGCTTCTACTAGGCTGCAATAGAAGCCAGGTCTGTAGCTATAGCGACCAGTGCTGGCAGCCTATCAGGAGATATTGAACAGGTCTGAAGCTATAGCGAGCTGAGGAGCTGATGCAGCCCATACAGGAGGGGATATCTAGGAATAAGAAGGACACTGTTAATGGACACATATTGGAAAGTGACTTGTTTTTACAAAATATTTAACATAAAAAGCAGCAATCCTTGTAGTGAGACAACCCCTTTAACCTTTAAAAACTGGTAAAAAAAAAAAAACACTAACCCCAACTTTGGGTTAGGTTTATGTTTATGATTGATCCTTGGAGATTCATGTCAAAAATTGGACATTTGGCCCAAATCCCTCGGATTCGGGTTTTAAATCTGACCAGAATCCAAGGGGCAACATTACTCATAAGATCTGCTGGGCTATCTCCATGACTGCTGTTGAGGTGGATGGAGGGAGCTATGCAAATGCACAGCCATTTTTCCATTCATTCTCTCCAGTGGCACAGGGTCAGTAACCCGAGGCCCCAAGAGAGGTGCAGGTCCCAAAGGTGGGATCTTCATCTAACAGACATTTATGATATTTTCCATTGATTTACTATAAATCTTTAAAGGGGTTTACCATATGACAAGGTCCCTTCGGAGACCACATTGTAACTTGCTATGGACCAACCACTCAGAACTAGGGGATGCACAGTTCTCCCCATTCTCTTCTATGGCAGTTCCAAATATAGGCGAACGAGTGTGCTCGGGTATTTTTGAAACTCCTATAGATATGAATGCAGGAGAGCTGAGCCATCTCCCAGGTCTGTAAGGCCAGTTCTTAGTCATCTACAAGCTGACCTACTGTAAGAAGGGATCTTGCCATATGGCCAAACTGTTTTAAGCAAGCTGTAAGATATTCCTCCATCTTTGGGTAGATTCAGTTTCGGAGTGAGGTGTCTGGGGCCCACCAGTGGTAACTCTTGGGGCCGACCAGTGGTGTTAAGTCTTGGGGCCGACCAGTGGTGTTAACTCTTGGGGCCCACCAGTGGTGTTAACTCTTGGGGCCCACCAGTGGTGTTAACTCTTGGGGCCCACCAGTTGTGTTAACTCTTGGGGCCCACCAGTGGTGTTGGCTTTTAGGACCTCCAAGTGACATTGACTCTTAGAGCCCAACAACAGTATTGACTCTTTGGGCCACATGTATGAAAACTGTCTAGGTCTAAAACTCACTTTCTTGCCCATAGTAACCAATCAGAGTGCCCCTTTCATGTCATATAGTGCTCTGGAAGAATGAGAGGGGTGCTCGGATTGGTTGCCATGGGCAACAAAGTAAATTTTAGACCTAGACAGTTTTCATACATGTGGCCCTTTATGTCCACCAATGGTTACCAACCATAGCAAAGAGTTTTGGGCCCCATCCTACACCTATTGCACATACTGTACATGACTCCTGCTTTCTGCCTCTTTTTCTCTGCCTTATTCCCTACAGTCCCGTGCCTGGCATGCCTAGGGGCCCATCAGGGATTTCCTCTGCTGCCCTGTGGACCAGTCTAAGCCTGGGTAGATTTCTCTATGGCTGGTGGTTTGTTTTTGCATTTGAGGGGTCAGATCTGATATCCAGGTTCAGACTAATGATGGGTAACATCCGTGAAGGCTTTGGTGCAGACAGAGCTAGTGGACTATCCATGTTGTCCACATTATCATAAGAATCTGCTGGCTTAGAAATTGCTGTTCATCCATGTGCACGGTCTCTGCGGTGGCATCATTATGATTTTATGAATGGGAGAGCACAGCTAGAGATCGGAAGATTATTACGATCAAAACACCTCAAGCTAAATAGTCTAAACACATGAGAGGGATCACAACTTATCTGGAAGCTGCTTAGAAGACATGAGAAGGAGCTTATGGGAACAGTATGACTTCCTCTGGCTTTGGGATGTACGTGTGGCTAAGAGAGACTTATGCATAGGCCTTGGGGTGCTTTGTGGAGAGGGCAGTGATCCAAGCTTCAGTACCACAGCTATGCTGGGAGCGAGAGGTTTTAGGGTACCCATCGGGTGTGTCCACCGATGGCCGCATTAGATGTCCACCATTGGCCACGACTCAAGGTGGGACTATTGGCCACACCACAGCCTCACTGTTTATTCCTATCCTTAGGGGGAAAGTTTCAGGTTCCAATTATAAAGGGGTTCTCCAACCTTATAAAGTAATAGAGGCGGCACCCACTTCCCTGTACAGAGGCATCTAGGCCACATGTCATGCAGGAACCTCATACTTATTGTCTTCTGTGAGATTCACACACTCTAGAGCCCCTGTTTTGTATAAAACACGCCTGATTTAAGGACTTAAGAAATTCTAAGAGACATAACTTTATTTTTAATTTTTCAGTTGATGGAGCTGTGATGTGACGGTTTTTTACTTGTGGAATAAGTTACCATTCGTTCTGTTTTAGGGTATACAAGATTTTTTTTTTCTGGATACAATCATGGCCTGTTTTTTACTTTAATTTTTTTGTGTGTACAGTTGATAATGTGATTATTGTAAAGGGCATTGTTATGGACGTGACGATACCTAGTACATCTATCCTTTTTTACTTTTTTTTTTTATAATTTGAAGTGGTTTTTATTTGGGAAACAAATGTTTTTCTTATTGATTTTATTTTTTATATGTTCACATTTTTTTAACTGTTTTTCACTCTTTTTTTTATCCACGCTAAGAAACTAGACTATGATCAATATTACTGAATTACTATGTATTTTGCTGGTGGCAGACAGTCTATGAGACTCTGGCTATGGGTAGGGCTTAATAGGCTTCCATATTTTGCAGACCAAGAAGTCGTTATTTGACCTGTAGCTGCCATGGCTACCATCAACACCACAATATCATGTTGTGGGGCTGCTGATTGGTAACAGAGGAAGCCCTTCTCTCTGTCTACTCCATAGCTGCCAAGGCCAGTACTGACTGCGGTATCAAGGAGGTTAAATGGCTGGGATCTGAGCCAGCTCCAATCCTGGCAGTTCTTTTAGGAGCACATCTTCTCCATTCGGTCCAGACCACCATGGTGACTTCTCCCGTCCACCACTCGCCCCTGCAGAATTTACAACACAAACACCTGAGACTCCTCACTTTTTTATAATTTTCCCGACTGTGTGCCCCCCCATATACAAACTCCCCATCCATAGTGGCCCAAATGATAGTAATTACCCCTTGGTAATTATGGGCCCCCCCCAATGGGTAGCAGAAAGGTTTGAGGCCCCCAAGCTAGTATGTAAGTACATTGGGGCCTCCGGGCAGTAGTTAGGTAGCTTGGGGTTCCCAGACAGTAGCTAGGTAGCTTGGGTTCCTGGGCGGTAGCTCAGTAGCTTTGGGTACCCAGGTGGTAGCTAGTTAGCTTGGGGACCCTGGGTGGTAGCTAAGGGCCCCCTGTAACTTAGGGCCCTCTATTGTATAGATAGTCTTGGGCCCCCTGTGGGTAGCTTAGGACCCCCTGTAGCTTAAATAGCTTAAGGCCCCCTGTAACTTAGGGCGTCCTTTAGTTTACTCCCCCCTGTAGTTTAGGGCTCCCTTCTGTTTTGGTCTCCATGTAGTTTAGAGCCCCTTTTAGCTTAAAGGGGTTTTATCGTTACAAAGATCATGTCTCAGATTATGGGGACAGTAAAAATAAGCACTTATGTAATTGGGTTGCATTACCTCTGTCACTTGGTTTAGCAGATATCAGCTTCTCTGTAAATCTGTATTCTGTTTCTGCTGTTGCTCTGTTGCTGGTCAGAACGCCCCCTGGTCGATTCCCTAGACACGTCCCCTGCACTGTGATTGGCTGGCTGACATTTCTTTCAGCCTGTTGGGATACGCCCCTAGACAGGAAATGCCCCCGGGCACGCCCCTGCGCTGTGATTGGCTGCCTGCACACTCTATGTTTACTCCCCTCTGTGCTGTTTAAAATTGATTTGTGAAACCAGAGTCTGCTGCTCTATGTACATTTTCAGCTCTATGGTGATGATCTGGGCAATGACTGCCTGTTTAAAGGGTTTTGCCAAGAGGTTGTTTCACCTCCTCACAGGTCCAGTCCATAAGCTGCTACTTTGAAAAGAGGGCGTTCTGTTCCTCAGGGCTAATGCAAGCCCCACCTCCTTATGAAATCATCATTTGTAGTGTATAACATAAGGATTCAACACTGTATCTGCATAAGCTGCTTGTATAGTGCAGTACTTAGCTGATCCACTCTGCAAAATAAAGGTTAGGGTTTTAGGTCCCATCAGTATTTTTTTCTTTTATAAATTGTTTCACATATGTAAAGATTAAAAAAAATATGTGTAGACATCTATAATTTTATTCATATACACACACAAAAGCTCCCTTATAGTGTCCCATTGTCACAGTAGTCCCCACCCAAATACTTCAACATATGTGATTTCAATGCCCTAATTCTGGGGGATGAGACATGATATAGGGGAGCTATGTATGTGTATATATATATATATATATATATCATTATAGAGATTGACATATATATTTTAGGTCTCTCTACATATGTGTAGAATTTAGGCTGGAAAAAAAATATACTCTGTGAGGGACTAGAACGCCAAACCCCTTTGTTGTAAAAGCAATACTCTATCACTGCTCACTGCTCTACCACTGCACCAACAGCCCAAATCAGTTACAAGCTGAGCAGGGCCTTCTCTCAAAGCTGATTGCTTCTACACCCATTGTTTTCACTCACATGTCACTGACAGCAAGCAGAGATCTTTTCTTGAAGCTGACATTTGTCCTTGTAGTTGAGTAAAGGTCTCTCCCTGTTGTCAGTACAAATTGGTGAACACCACTAGGGAAATTAAAGCTGTTGGCTTTCAGCGTCATTTGTGTGTAAACTAAGACATATGACAGGTGCTTGCTGGTGTTTGGAGCCTCAAGGCTGCAGACATAAGAAGCATGCAGGAGGCTACAGAGCTGCTATATCCAGACAACCTTCTGCATCCCCTGCTTCATACAAAATGATGATGTCACAGTTCTTCAGTGAGGGGAGACACGCCTCCAGGGAGGAAAGACACGCCTACTGAGAAGAGAGACACGCCTGCTGAGAGGAGAGACACGCCCCTGGGAGGAGAGACACGCCTGCTGACAGGAGAGACACGCCCCTGGATTTCAAACTCAATCTGTGAAAATTAGCTGAACAGCCCAGACAGCTCAAACGATAACACCCCTTTAAGCCCCCCTGTAGCTTAGGGCCCCCTTTAGTTTCCAGATGGATACCATGAACAGGCTGCCTAGACATTACGTGAATGGGACCCAGCAGCTTCCAGCACCCCAGCCATGCAAATACAGTTTATTGCCTGTACAGTTGTAAGCGGTTACATATAAACTGCTGCTCACAGTCTGCTTACGTGAGTGTCAATAATTTGGGAATATTTTGGATACAAAGCGATTTGTTTACTAAACAATCTCATCTTAGATTTCCTTGGGTATTAGTTTAGGATGATAATAAACACTTGTATCATCTCCCGGCTGCGAGATATCAAATGTTCTCATTGAAACGAAAGTGAGAAAATAGTCAATATAATGCGATTGGCTGCGCTCTCCAGTAATGTCTTCTGCTAATCCAAGCATTTTCTATCTCCATTGTTTATTCAGAATCTTTGCCATAACCAGAACAGCTCTCCCCGTTTACAATGGATTTAAGGCTTGTTTTATGCTCTTCTTCTGGGCTTGTATTGCAATGTTTGCTTTTGTATTCCGAGGCTTGTCATTTAACCATGCTGTGACAAACCCGGGCAGGCAAACAAGGATGTCTGCGCGCTCGGCGGCTTGTGCAAGTGTCAATGTTTATTCTAGAGATTGTTGTCTGTTGTGGGTGATCCACCGGAGCACTCACTGCTGGAGACGTCGATATCGAGCTATATGACCTTGCATGTTTTAGCAACTCGTCAATGCTATTTTCCCGTCACGTTTACACGTTTCTCATCTCCTGTTGTCAACTAAAATGGAATTTGTCGTCAATTTTTTTACTTATTAAATCAAGACCCCGATCCATATTCTTTTCTTCTTCACCATTTTTATTTTCTCATTGTAGATTTCTCAATTCAGCCATCTATATATGACTGTGTGGAAGACATTCTTGCTTGCACTGCTTTAACAGCAGTCAGAGAGATACTTTACAGCAGCTTCATTCACATAGGAGCCTTAAAGGGGTTGTCTCACTACAAGAATTGCTTTTTAAGTTAACTCTTAACAACCGCCCACCGTCTTTTGGCGTCGGGCATTTCAGGTTGTTTGTCTGCAGCGATGTCTTTTGGCATCGCTGCAGACATCGGAGTTTGTGGCTCCGGGCGCTGCAGCAGCACTGAGACCGGGGCTGTACTACACAGCCCTGATCCCAGCACAGCTCCTGCAAGCACCGGGGAGCGGCGGAAACCTCCGCTTCCCGGTGCTTTAACCCTTTGATTTCCTCAGTTCGTCACCGCAGCGCAATCAAAGGGTTTCCCTGCTGTGTCGGGTGATCAGGACACCCGGTGACCCGACAGAGCCCAAGAACGGCTGCACAGTCAGCCCTGGGGACCCAGAGAAGCCCCAGGGCAAGCCTATGATCAGGGTAGACTGTGTGCTGTCCTGATCACTGCCTGTGTCAGACTGACACAGATTATAATGTATTCGCATATATGAATATGCTAATACATTACGAAGTGTAAAAAAAACAAAACAAAAAAAAGTAAAACAGTTCTCCCTTCATGGAATTTTTAAAAAAAGTAAAAAACTTAAAAAGTGTATAAAAACAATAAAAAAAATAAAATAAAAATAAATATTTAATAAAATATAATTGTGCATACATTAGGCACACACAAAAAAAAAACTATACATATTAGGTATCCACATGACCGCAATAACCTGAAGAATTAATCTAACAAGTTATTAAGTGTGAAATGAGAATGGTGTAAAAAAAAAAATTAAAAAAAATTGAATAAAAAATCAGCAATTATTTATAAGTGAATTTAAACTATTTTCCGATTATTAAGTACACAAAAACGAAATAAACGATGGCCTCATACAACTGCGTCACTGAAAAAGTTAAAACTGTTGAAACACAAGGAGGCAAAAACTAAAAAATAATTCTGGTCATTAACTACTTTTCAGGCGTTTGGCTTAAGGGGTTAAAGATCTTGCAAAAAAAAGTCACTGTGCAATATATGTCCATTAATAATGTCTTACCGACAGTGTCCGAATGGGGTGCCTAGGGCCCACAAGTGGAGTTGACTCTAGGGGCCCACCAATTGAGTTTTTATGGGCCCACCCTACAGCTGCTGTAAATGACTGTAGAAGCCTCCTATGCCCTGATTCTCGCTTTTTACCTCTCTTTCTTGCTTTTTTGCCTCTTCTGAGAATGTATATGGAGTTAAAAACAACCTTAGGTCTACCATGCTCAGCTCAGGTGCCCACCGGGGGTTTAACCTATTCCTCTGTGGGCCAGTCCGAGCCTGCCTACGAATTCCTTGATATCCCCTCTTGTATGGGTTGCATCAGCTCCTCAGGTTGCTATAGCTACAGACGGGTTTCATCTTTCCTGATAGGCTGTTAGCATTGGTTGCTATAGCTACAGACCTGGTGTCCTCAGCAGCTCATCACTGCAGGACAGTAGTAGTCAGTAAAGCCAGTTAATTCAAAAATGAAACCGAAAAAAAGGACAGGGAAGATGAATCAATGTAGTGAGACAACCTCTTTAAGACTGACTCAGTCCCATTGACTTCTATAGGAGAGTTTTCTGGGCATGCTCTGTGACTTGGGAAGTCGTCAGTGTGCAGGGAGGGGGAGAGAGGGATCTGTGACATCTCCTATTGTGACTGGTAGAACCTGTGTTATCTATACACATTGATGTCACCCTTCAGTATAACCCTGCCTGTGCTGATAATTAGCAGAGTGCTGAAAATCTCTCTCTACAATAGAGAAAGTGTCAGACTATTACTAGGCCTAGTGGCCAAAGTGAAAACTGCAGAATTATTAAAAAATATTGAAAGTGTTATGGAAAATTAAAAAAAAAACATAACCAACAACTCCTAAAAAAATGTGTTTAACATAAAAATGTGAGTTAAACAATAAGTAATTTTTGATGACACATTCCCTTAAAAGGGGAAATTGTTGAAATAAATTTTGCAAGTACCTTGTCTTGTTGCTTAAAGGGGTGTTTTTCCTAAAATCACCAGGATTTCTGTATAGGAGGGCTTGTAAGATGAACTGCTGATATCATTTACATGTATGCAGGTTAAAAGATCTCAAGGTTCTTAGTACTGGAGTTATGTTAGGCAAAGTAGTGATCATGGGGGCAGACATTTTCTAGATGTTTGATTGTGATCTCTCACTATTAACACTATCAAGGATGGCCTTAGGGGTAAGCAACCTGTATGGCTACAGAAGAGGCATTTAACCACCTCCCTGAGGAATGTATTGTCCTACCTCACCTCCTGTGATCAACAGTTACTCCTGCAGGAACACTTAGACTATACTATGAAGTGGTCCTAAAATCCCGTGTAGAGTTTCCTACACAGATATTAGAGAAGGAGCACTCCTAGCATTAGGGATACTCAATATAATGAATGCTCTTTTTCTTAATTGTCTCTGAAATCTCAAACTATAGAACTGTGAATGGGAGGCAGAAACACTTGTTGCGACCACAGGCTGCATTGCTATCTATGGAAGGTAGAAAAAACCAGGCTGTACTGCTAGCTATGGGAGGTAGAAACACCAGGCTACACTGCTATATATGGGAGGCAGAAAGCACCAGGCTGCACTGATGACTATGGGAGGCAGAAACACCAGGCTGCACTGCTATCTATGGGAGGCAGAAACACCAGGCTGCACTGCTGTCTATGGGAGGCAGAAACACCAGCTGTACTGCTATCTATGGAAGGCAGAAGCACCAGGCTGCACTGATAACTATGGGAGGCAGAAGCACCAGGTTGCACTGCTATCTATGGGAGGCAGAAGCACCAGACTTCTCTGCTATCTATGAAAAGCAGAAGCACCAAGCTGCAGTTTTATCTATATGGGGCAGAAGCACCAGGCTGCACTGCTATCTATGGGAAGCAGAAGCACCAAGCTGCACTGCTGTCTATGGGAGGCAGAAACACCAGGCTGCACTGCTGTCTATGGGAGGCAGAAACACCAGGCTGCACTGCTGTCTATGGGAGGCAGAAGCACGAGGCTGCACTGATAACTATTGAAGTAAGAAGCACCAGGCTGCACTGCTGTCTATGGGAGGCAGAAGCACAAGGCTGCACTGATAATTATTGAAGTAAGAAGAACCAGGCTGCACTGCTATCTACGGTAGGCCGAAGAACCAGGATGCACTGCTATCTATGGGTGGCAGAAACACCAGGCTGCACTGCTATCTATGGGTGGCAGAAACACCAGGCTGCACTGCTATCTATGGGAGACAGAAACACCAGGCTGCAATGCTATCTATGGGAGGCAGAAACACCAGGCTGCAATGCTGTTTACGGGAGGCAGAAGCACCAGGCTGCACTTTTAACTATTGAAGTAAGAAGCACCAGGCTGCACTGCTGTCTATGGGAGACAGAAGCACCAGGCTGCACTGCTGTCTATGGGAGGCAGAAGCACCAGGCTGCACTGATAACTATTGGAGGAAGAAGAACCAGGCTGCACTGCTATCTATGAGAGGCAGAATCACCAGGTTGCAAAGCTATCTATGGGAGGCAGAAACACCAGGCTGCACTGCTATCTATGGGAAGCAGAAACACCAGGCTGCACTGCTATCTATGGGTGGCAGAAACACCAGGCTGCACTGCTATCTATGGGAGGTAGAAACACCAGGCTGCACTGCTATCTATGGGAAGCAGAAGCACCAAGCTGCACTGCTATCTATGGGAGGCAGAAACACCAGGCTGCAATGCTGTTTACGGGAGGCAGAAGCACCAGGCTGCACTTCTAACTATGGGAGGCAGAAACAACAGGCTGCACTGCTATCTATGGGAGGCAGAAGCACCAGGCTGCAATGCTATCTATGGGAGGCAGAAGCACCAGGCTGCACTGCTACCTATGGGATAGGAATTTAGGAATGATTTCACTCGCTTAAATTTACACTTCAAAATTATGTTGTCTGAACGTACCCTAACAGAAGCCACAGGCTGTGCTGCTGTCTATGGTAGGCACTAACACTAATGCTATGTCTACACAGCACTAAATTCTCATCAGCCTCAATATGTGGGGCCACCGGAAATCCGAAATCCGAAAGCGTAAAAACTGCTGTGCAGCGAAGTTAAAACACCATTGGATTTTCAATAATATTTTTACTTCAACTATGTAGACGTAGCCTAACACTGACCGCAGGCTGCACTGATGTCTATGGGAAGCAGAAACACCTGGCTGCATTGCTCTCTATGGGAAAAAGAAAGACTAACAGTGACCACAGTGACCAAGTTTTGTCTTTAGGAGACATAAACAATAATCGATACCACAGGCTATGCTGCTGTCTATGGTAAACAGGAACACTAACAGTGACCATAGGCTGCACTGATGTCTATGGAAGGCAGAAAGATCAGATTGCAATGCAGTCTAAGGGAAAAAGAAACACTAATAGTGACCACATAGCCTATTAGTGTACGGGAGCAGTTACACTGATTGGCCGCTGTTCTACACGGCTTATTGCCGACTAATTGCGGAATGGAGTATTTCGTCCCGCTAATTACGCTGGCTAGGGCACGGGTGGCGGGCAGGGGGGGAGTGGCGGCTAGCTCGTCGCCTCATAGACATCCATATCCAGGCGGTACACCTGTAAATAATGGATGTCACTTTCCTCCCCTGCCGACATACGCCGAGCGGGGAGTAGTGACGGAATCCACGTTCTCTAGGGAACTGGATACGTCAAGTTGCTGGGACGGAGTTCCAGCCGATTGCACGCAGTTGCCGCAATACGCTGCATCCGTGCCCGAATAACCGTGTGAACGGCCCTAAAGGGTTGTCTCGCTACAAAGAATAGCTTCATTGTAGGGAACACAAAATAAAGACATTTATCCAAATATATTGCTTTGTTTCCTCTGTTTTTCCCTAAGGAGATACAAGTGAATTTATGACCTCCCTGGCTATTTCAGTTCCCTCAGTAACAGACCTGTAAACAATTCCCCCTGCTGTTTGTTCTATATGATAACACAGTGAGTGAGTCATCACACAGGTCTCAGCAGTGTCTGTGCTGCTGGACAGTAAAAAGCTTGATTTATGTAAAATAAACAGAATTGTAATTAGGGCTTTTGTTTGAGGGATCAGATAAGAAGTCCTGTTAGTAGTTTCAGAAGCTTCTGAGATAATCTGATCTAATTAGCAACTGAAAGCACAGCACTGAGCATGGAGCTGTACAAGCACAGAGCTGTTGAACAAATAGTCAGTCTGAACCAGGAAATGACAGAGTATTTCATTCATGCATCCTATGAAACTCTGTAGGGAGACAACTCCTTTAACAGTGATCACTGGCTGTTTTTCTGTTTATGAGAGACACATACATTAAAAGTGATCACAGGCTTCACTCAGGTCTATAGGAGACTGAAACACTGACAGTGGCCACAGGCTGCATTGTTGTCTAAGGGAGGGTTTCATTGTATTTCTCAATATTTTTATTCTGTACTGGTTTATGGAGATCTATGCAAATATGTCTGAACATTATAGGTAAAAAAAAAAGCTAACTAAAATAAAAGTTTCCAAGGAAACAAGAAAATGTAAATGTTTTTATTAATGTTTCTATAAAATATATTGCCCAGAAAATGACAATGCACACATTTTATTGAATAAACATTACAGCACAGTAAATAACAAAGACATATTTGTTACCATATAAAAATCATCTGTTTAAAAAAATTGAAGGAATTTCTTAGTTTTTCTGCATTTTCCTCATGGAAAAAAAATCTCAATTGCATTTTAACCCATGTGCATCGTTTACTGTCGCCTGGAAAAACTAAAATTCATCTTGCAATAAAAGCTCAATCTTGCAACATTAATATACAAATAAAAAGAGCTGTTATAAAGGGAGAAGGCAACAGGAACAAAAATCTTCATACAAACATTGCAGAATTCATCTGCTTCTCCTTCTGTAACAGCTTTTTTTTTTTGCTGTGTTTTTGCTATCTTTTAAGAAGAAAGTGCAGGAAAAATAGTTACTTTTTTGCAAAAAATAAAAACAAAGATAAAGTGTTACAAAAGGTATGAGGCAAAAACATCACAGGGTCTATCAATTGATGTATGCTAGTATTTTGGTTCACAGAAGTTGCAAGTTTTTGCATAAACTCCGCTCCATAATCTTCATAAGAGGGTGGGGCTTATCAGGGGAGGTGTGGCCTCTCACTGCCCAACACAATGACTATAATTTATGCTAGAAATTAGCGTAAATTTAAGTTTTAGGTGCCTGGACTGTTAGAAGATATGCCAATTGGGGTAAAGACGCATGAAAAAAAAATCCAAAAAATGGGACATTTACTCAAAAATTGTTGTTTTATTGGTATTTTTGTATTGTCTCATTTATATGCAATCATAATACTGGCAACTACCCCCTCATAAAGAAGGGGTTTTGAGTAGTTTTTCTTTAACGGATTTTTTTTCATTTGTGCAGCCCCATGTATTCACTTTTGGGTTTTTTTCATACTGGTGTGAAATGGTCCTATAAAAGTGGTTTTTTTGTCATTCACGCCATTAAAAAGCAATCATAATACTGGCAACTACCCCCTCATATATAGAAGGCGTTAGAGTAGTTTGCTTTATCGGTATTTTTGCATTTGTGCAGTCTCCCCATGTATTACACTTTGGATTTTTTGCATACTGGTGTGAATTGGTACCTATATAGTGTGTAGTTTTTGTCATTCAGCTGCCATTTATATGCAATCATAATACCGGCAACTATCCCCCTCATACATAGAAGGTGTGAAAGTAGTTTGCTTTATCTGTATTTTTGCATTTGTGCAGTCTCCCCATGTATTACACTTTGGATTTTTTGCATACTGGTGTGAATTGGTACCTATATAGTGTGCAGTTTTTGTCATTCAGCTGCTCTCCTAGTGGTTGGGTGTGTGAGGTGTGCAATAATTATCTGCACCTGTTTCGCCTTTCTCAAGTAGCACAGGAGCCTATGTTGCCTCCTACTGTGTTCATTTTATGGTCCAGCCTCTGAGCTGTAAGTGTGGCCTTGTCTTTTTAAAGATGCATAATCCTCATTTGACACCTCTTACTCCAGCACTGTTTTATGAAAGCCGGCAATGAATTCTCCCCCATGCTAGAATCATTATTGAACTATGGTATTATAGGTGTAAGTAAAAGGTATTCAGCACTGGAAGATCTCCTCAAACCTCTTAAAACCACAGTAAAAATGCCTCGACGTTTCAAATATTTTACTCTATACCAAAAATTTGTATAACATTTAATCAGCCAATCACAATCTGGGGAAATTTAGACAGCATAGCGCCATAACAATGAATAAAGCCACAAAAAATTGCAGGAAGAAAATATCACATTCACCCATTGACTTACAGTATATATTTGACAACAACACTGAAAATTGCCATAAAAACCTGAACCAAAAAAAACAGCCTTAACTAGTCATATGGAACAGGATTTAGAGATATTTCAAATATTACCCAAAACATGCTTGGTGCACAAAATTCATCTTTATTTTGATATTCTACAAAACTGATGTAATTGAATGGACAACTCACCAAACTCCAGCACCATACTTCCATCCAACAGACGGCACTGCAGAGTCCTATCTCATTTCCCATGAGCCTTTTAGAATATATTGAAATTTCCTTGGAGCAACGAATGGTTTGCAAGTCTTCACCCACCTATATGGTGCCTCTCCATAATGAGGAACGTTACTCCTTTTGAGCTTCACCTTTGATGTGTAAGCCTCAATTGCACACTATTGTACAATATATAATGAAACCAATCCCCTACGGTACCCTTAAAGGGGATTTCTCACCATATTGATTAGCTTTAAAGGGGTTGTCTCACTACAAGGATTGCTTTTTATGTTAAAGATCTTACAAAAACAAGTCACTTTGCAATATATGTCCATTAAAAGTGTCCTACCTATTCCTAGATATCCCCTCTTATATGGGCTGCATCAGCTCCTCAGGTCGCTATAGCTACAGACCTGTCTGATCTCTAATGATAGGCTGCTAGCACTGGTTGCTATAGCTACAGACCTGTTCAATCTCTCCTGATAGGCTGCCAGCGCTGGTTGCTATAGCTACAGACCTGGCTTCTACTGCAGCCTAGTGGAAGCCAGTAAACACGCCCCTGAATTCAAAATGAAACCAAGAAAACAGGATGAATCAATGTAGTGAGAAAACCCCTTTAAACTTGTAGGCAAAGGTAAATAAAGACTAATACCGAATCCATTGCTGTTCTGATTTTGCTTTGTTTAGAATATAGAGGAGATTTTATCTAGTTTACTAACCACCTCCCTCTGCTCTTATTGCTCCAACTGCCCTGTCCGATCATGATGACCCACTCCCTGCTGAGTTGTATCTCCAGCACAGGAGCTTGTTTACATTGCTTAACTTTAATTCTATAACCCCTTACTGACATTGGACATATGAGCACATCCTGATGCTGGTAAGGGGCTTTGTAGTGGGATCGCAGCGCGATTAGAATTTTTTTTGCGGTTTCCCAGTATATTCTATGGTAATATGAATAACACCATTAGAAAGTACAACTTGTCCCGCAAAATAAAAGCCCTGGTATGTCTATGTAGGTGGAAAAAGAAAAATAGTTTAGGGCTCTGGGAAGGCGAGGAGGGAAAAACGAGCATGACACAAAAAAAAGGTTCCATCAGGAAGGGGTTAAAGCTCTGTAGCCTTCTGCACTACAGTTTACAAACCTCCTGCCCTTATGTCACTGTAACAGACTCACTTAAGGCTATGTTCACATGTCTTATTTTGGGGCGCATTTTGCGCGTGTTTCGCAGCATACTGCGCTCTAATACGAGCGAAATGCGCCCCATAATTACGGTAATCCATAGTTCTCACAGAGAACTATGGATTACGCCTCTTCTCCTTGTACAATACGATCGTATTGTACACGTGGGGAGATAAGTGACAAGTAATACAAGTAATACAAGTCTATGGGGCTGGCGGGCTGCCGGCCCCCCCACTTCACGGGAGTACGCGCTGATCACAATTACGCCGTGTGAACATACCCTAAGAATAACAAAGCTAAAATGTCAGTCACTGCTATAGAACCACCCACATCCTGACCAGGAAGTGGGAGCCTGAAGCTGTCTATGAAGAGCAGTCCCGTCCAGGAAGTGGGAGCCTGAAGCTGTCTATGAAGAGCAGTCCCGACCAGGAAGTGGGAGCCTGGAGCTGGTTATGAAGAGCAGTCCCGACCAGGAAGTGGGAGCCTGAAGCTGACTATGAAGAGCAGTCCGAGCAGGAAGTGGGAGCCTAAAGCTGACTGTGTGGAGCAGTCCCGACCAGGAAGTGGGATCCTGAAGCTGGCTATGAAGAGCAGTCCCGACCAGGAAGTGGGAGCCTGAAGCTGTCTAAGAAAAGCAGTCCCGACCAGGAAGTGGGATCCTGAAGCTGTTGGCGCGCGGATGGTTGCGTTATGAAGAGCAGTCCCGACCAGGAAGTGGGAGCCTGAAGCTGTCTATGAAAAGCAGCCCGAGCAGGAAGTGGGAGCCTTAAGCTGTCTATGAAGAGCAGTCCCAACTAGGAAGTGGAAGCCTGTAGCTGTCTATGAAGAGCAGTCCCGACCAGGAAGTGGGAGCCTGAAGCTGACTGTGAAGAGCAGTCCCGACCAGGAAGTAGGAGCCTAAAGCTAACGGTTAGGAGCAGTCCCGACCAGGAAGTGGGAGCCTAAAGCTAACGGTTAGGAGCAGGCTTTGTGAAACTGCCAGGGGAGAAAACCCCTCTATGGGAATGATGTGGAAATAGATAGAAGTTTAGGGTATTTCTAGCACAGTCAACAATTTGAATCGTTCACAAGCGTTAGGTGCAAATCACGACGTAAAATCCATTGGATATCTTATTTCAGATCAATATGACACATTTCGATGCTCTATCAGTGTCTTCTTCAAGCGCAACATGAGAAAGAACCTAAAACACATGGCATCGATCTGTAATAAA
Organism: Phyllomedusa bahiana; assembly: GCA_025379985.1. NCBI lineage: Eukaryota > Metazoa > Chordata > Amphibia > Anura > Hylidae > Phyllomedusa > Phyllomedusa bahiana. Next base: position 20,622 of record JAODAL010006674.1, read on the forward strand.
GCATTCATTGATGTTACCAGCTTGGGTCGGTCATTTTGTCACAAACGCTAAGTGCAACTCATGATGTGACGCCCAGTGAATGCTTTACTTTGGATCAATAGGACACATTTCGATGCTCTACCAGTGGTTTGTTTTCTCAAGTACAACACAAGAAAGACCCTGGGTCAGCATTGGAACGTAGGGTATTGATCCGAAATAAAATCTTCATTGATGATACCAGCCTGGATCATTCAGATTGTCACAAGCAGTGCAGCGTGATGCAACAGCTAATGAATGCGTTATTTCATATCAATACGACCTATTTCAAGACTCTACCAGCATCTTTCTCAAGTACAACATGAATAATTGGATGGACCAGCGCCAAAACTCCTCATATTGATGCAAAATAAAGCATTTTGAATTGGGGTTGGGCATTTTGGACAGACGCCATTTATTTTAGGGATAAATTTAAAAAATAGCTTATCGCAATGTGTCCCAATGGGGTTATGGAGAAAACTGGCACTAAGTGGACTATTTCTTTGCAGCACTGCCATAGGGCGAGGCATTTATCCTCTTGTATAAGACAATTGGCATCCTCCTCATAGGGTTATTCTTCTTCTGGATCAACACTGTAGGGCTATGGTTTGAATGCGATGGACCTCTGTCTTTTTCCAGCCTTATCTACTACGTTACTATGTATGAAATGAGAATAGTGGTTGGGGGGCTTCCTCTGTTTACTGAAAATCCCTTAAAAGGAATCTGTCACCAATTTTTTTTTTTTTTTTTACTTATTAAATCAAGACCCTGTTTAAAATTCTTTTCTTCTTAGCCGTTTTTATTTTCTGATTGTAGATTTCTCATTTCAGCTGTCTGTATATGACTGTGGGGGCAGCCATCTTTCCTGAGCTGCTTTTAACAGCATTTACAGAGATGCTTTACAGCAGCTTCATGCACATAGGAGCCTTAAAGGGGTTGTCTCACTACCACGATTCATGTTACATCAGTCCGGTTTTCTCGTCTTCATTTTTTAATTCAATTGCATGTTTACTGGCTTTACTGGCCTGTAGTAATGAGCTGCTGAAGACACCAGGTCTGTAGCTATAGCGACCAGCGCTGACAGAGATCGAACAGATCTGTAGCTATAGCGACCTGAGGAGCTGATGCAGCCCATACAAGAGGGGATATCTAGGAATAGGTAGGACACTGTTAATGGACACATGTTGCAAAGTGACTTGTTTTTGCAAGATCTTTGACATAAAAATCAATCCCTGTAATGAGACAATCTCTTTAAGACTGACTCAGTCCCATTGACTTCTATAGGAGAGTTTTATAGACACACTCTGTGACCTGGGAAGAAGTCAGTGTGCAGGGAGGGGGAGAGGGTGAACTGTGACATCTCCTCTTGTGACTGGTGGATCCTGTGTTAGCTATACACATTGGTGTCTCCATTCAGTTTGACCCTGCTTGTACTGATAATGAGCAGCCTACTGAAAATCTTTCTCTACAGAACAGGAACTGTCAGACAATTATTAGGTCTAGTGGCCAAAGTGAAAACTGCAGGACTTAAGAATTAGTAAAAATATTGAAAGTGATGAGGAAAATGTAAAAAAATATATACCATAAAATTCCTAAAAAATGTGTTTAAAGGGGTTGTCTCAGTACATTGATTCACCTTAACTGCATCCTGTTTTCCTGGTTTCTTTTTGAATTAAGGGGCATGTTTACTGGCTTCTACTATTCTGCAGTAGAAGCCAGGTCTGTAGCTATAGCAACCAGTGCTGGCAACCTATCATGAGAGATTGAACAGGTCTGTAGCTATAGCGACCTGAGGAGCTGATGTCTAGGAGTAGGTAGGACACTGTTAATGGACACATATTGCAAAGGGACTTGTTTTGCAAGATCTTTAACATATAAAGCAATCTTTAAAGTGAGACAACTCCTTTAAGACTGAATCAGTCCCATTGACTTCTATAAGAGAGTTTTTGGGCATGCTCTGTGACCTGGGAAGCAGTCAGTGTGCAGGGAGGAGGAGGAGAGGGTGAACTGTAACTATCTCCTATTGTGACTGGTGGATCCTGTGTTATCTATACCCATTGGTGTCTCCTTTCACTGTAATCCTGCTTGTTCTGATAATGAGCAGACTTCTGAAAATCCTTCTCTACAGAAAAGGAAGTGTTAGACTAGTATAAGCCCGAGTGGCCAAAGTGAGAACTGCAGGACTTAAAAATTCTTAAAAAATATTAAAAGTGATATGGAAAATTAAAAAAAATCTTAAAAAAGGTGTTAAACATAAAAATGTGAGTTAAGCATTAAAGGGGTTGTCTCACTACAAGGATTGCTTTTTTATTTTTAAATTATTTTCCCAAAAAAACAAGTAAATTTTTCCAATATGTGTCCAAAAAATTTTTTCCCTCCCTTATTTGAATATCCCCTTTTGGTAGGGGCAAACATAAAGGTTTCCCCGGGTTTCGCTTTTTAACCCCACAGACCTTTTACTCTCTCATGATGGCTGCCAGCCCCAAATGCTTTTACCCACAAAACCTGTTTACCCCTCTCTGATGGGTTCCCAGAAACGGGTTGCTATAGCTCCCGACCCGGGCTTCTACTACAGCCTAGTGGAAGCCGGGAAAAAAACATCCCCCTAAATTTTCAAAATAAAAACCAAAAAAAACGGATTTTGGGGAAAAAATAAATTCATGTAGTGATAAACCCCCTTTAAAAGACCTTGAAAAAAAACAAGTCACTTTGAAAAATTTTTAAATTTTTTCCCATTAAAAAAGTTTTCCTTTAATATTCTGAGATATTCCCTCTTGAAATGGGTGCCTTCAGCCCCTTTTGGGTGCTATAGCTAAAGACCTTTTTAAATTCCTCCTGATGGGGCTGCCAGCACGGGGTTTTTTTTGCTAACGCCCTAGGGGGAAACTCCCACCCTGGTAGAACCCAAAAAAAACGGGACTGAATTTAAATTTAAATTCAATGTAGTGAACCCCCCCTTTAATTTAAAGGTTTTGTTTTGACACTTTCCCTTTAAAAAGAGTGTAAAAAAAGGAATTTTTCTAAAATTAGCCCAACCCCTTTAATTTTTTTGCCCCAACCCCCCCCCCCCCCCCCCGGCCATGTCCCAAAGCATCAATCTGCATACCCCAGGGGTTTTATAACATTGTTTTTGGATTTTTCCTCTGTTTTTTTTCGTCCTATCCCCAAACTCAAAAAGGAATCCAAGCCCCTATTTTCTAAGTTTTCTTAAAATAAAAATTTTAAAACCCAATATTTTCAAAAAGGGAAAGTCCTTCCCTCGAAGGAAAATTTCCAATTTATTTTCCCCAGTAAGGTTTTGGGGCGTTTTCTAAATTCCTCCCCCCCCTGCTTTTTTTCCGTTTCATCTAATGAATTTCGCCCATAATGAAAGGCGAGGGGGCTTCATCAGAATTCAGCCCAATTATTTCCGTCTTCACTGGCTCCCCTTTAAAAATGGGGCTCGCCTCAAAAAACCTTTAACTTCCATCAAAAGGAGATTCTGAGACCTGCTACAGAAAGCTCTTTTCATGAAGTCGATCAAGTATTCTTACCCACGGGCCCCCGTTCTTTCTCTGCATGGTTTTTGGTGGTAGCGGCTCCAAAAATTTTGCATTTTTATTTAAGGCGCAGACCCAAAAATTAACCCCTTTTGGCGCCATATAACACAAACATTAACATAATATAAATTGGAAAAATTTTAAAGGAAAACAAACTGTTTTTTGCAGCAAAAATTAAAATCTCCCCCCCGGGGACCTTTTTCGCCTTGTTTTCCCTTTATGTTCAAATTTTTGAAACAAAAAACATGGGAATGCGGAACCGCACCCCCTTTTAAGAGGGTTTTTTAATTACTTATGAATAAATTTTTTCTCCAGGAAAAGGTTCGGTTTGGTTGGAAATCAAACCCTCCCAAAAAAAAAAAACAAGCAAGTCAAAATTAATTTACCAAACGCAAACAAAAATAAATTTGGGTTTTTGGGAGAAGCTCGGGTTTACGGCTTTAAAATGGTTTTTCACCTTTAGTTTTTCGTTTTTTTCACATTTTCCCCAAACGGGGAATTATAGCCCGTTCCCAAGGCCCGGGCAAAAACTAATAAAAAACAAAACCCCCAACCAATTAAAACAACGGGAGCAAAAATTTGGGTAAAAAAAAACCCGCGTGAAATTGACCTGCGAAAAAGGCAAGGGGGGTTTTTTTGGAAAAAAAGAAAGGAATTTTTACAAAAAGTTTTAGAAAACTAAAACCCTTTTGCCGGGTTGGCGCCGGGCTATGTCTTTTGGCCCCAAAAATTGGTAATTTTTTTGGGATGTTTAACTCAACTCCTCTTTCCCCCTGTTCTGCAACTGCCCGGGCTCTGTTTTGGGTGTAGATGATATTTTTCCCAAACCCTTTTGGGGGAGCTGGTGGTTTCATTATATGGTCCATAGAGGCTACTTGCTTCCCAAAAAGCTGGAGAAAAATTCAATTAAAAGGGTTTTTGCCACAAGAAAAAATTGGGACGTGGGAAGTTTGTAAATTAAAAAATTTAAAACTTTTTCAACACATTCAACATTTTTAAAAAATTTCCCTGCACTGTTTTTTTTAGTGTTCCTTTAGTGATCCATTTTTTTTCCGGGCTCCGTCCTCCAGGGGATACGACCAGGGCTGAGAGCTCATCAGCCCGGGTTCAACATGCTCGACCCCAACCCCCCCTCCTCTCAGCAGCTATGGGGTTTTCACCCCCCGGGGGTGCTGTCACCCCTACTCCCGTCCCTGTGCCCTTAAAAATTAGTAAAAACATTTCAAAAAATAAAAAAGAAACCTCAATCGGGGTTCTTTGCTTTGAAAAAAAAAAAAAAATTTCTACGGGTTTAAGTTCCGCGGGGTTTTGAACCAAGGACCCTTGGGGCGGGTAAAGAAAAAATGTTCCCTTTCTGAGCTACAGTGTAGCTACTTAAAATTTCAATACATAAAAAACCTTTTTTTTTACTAAAAGAGAGGAAAGGCCTGGTGATGTCATTCTGCTTTTTAAAATTTAAATACAATTTAAACAAAACACCACGCCCCCCTTCCCAGCACACAGGCTGAAGGGGTGGATGCAGGGGGGAAAGAAATTTAAATGGTGGCAAAAACCCCCTTTAAAATGTTTTTTCTTTTTAAACACTCTCGGGCTTTGTAGGAGTTTAAAGAAATTTTTGTCCTTGGGATCCTCCCCAAAGGGGCAAGGGGGAGTGGTCATTTTACAAAACCCTTGTGACCCGTGTCAGACCCGGGGTACCTGGGCCCAAAGGTGGGGGTTTTACTCTAAGGCTCACCCTTTTGAGTGTTTCTTGGGGCCTTTTGTTGGAGTTTATTTAAAAATATCCCCCTACAGCTTTCTAAAAATGACTGTCCAAAAGCCCCCTGTACCTGGGTCGAGTATTGTTTCCTCTCTTTTTTATGCTTTTTTTAGGGGAAAGGGAAATTTAAAAAAAAAACTCCGAGTCTAACATGCCAGGGGCCCACCGGGGGTTTTCCCCCATTTTTCCATTGGGGCAGTCTGACCGGGTTTCGACTTTTCAATCGGGGTAGTGCATATTTTTTAACCCTGGAAAAGGTAAACCTAAGTTTTTTTCTTGACTTGGGTCCTTGCGCCCATTTTGAAAACCGACTTTTAAAAAAGACCCTTAAACAAAACTTGTGGAAAGCCTTTGTTATATGTTTTATTGGTTCACTCCCAGGGGAAGGAAGTAAAAAACCAATTCTCCCTTGACATTGTTACAAAAACATCCCATGGGCTGTCACACCTGCTAAAAGGCGCGTTTGGGTTACCTCTTTGTCTTTTTGGGGTTGGGAGGTTTACCAGTCCATCACTGTCTTTCACTATAGGGCCTTTCCCTTTTGGGGGGTTTTAAAGCACCCCACCCCACTGTCTTTAAAAGGGAAATGAATGCCTTGCAGGTTTTTAAAAAACTAATCACCTGTCCTTCATAACGTAAACTCCATTTCCTGCATTGCCGGGTTTTTTGGTTTTGCTTTCCCTTTTTTTGGAAAAAGGTTTCCAAATGTGGGGTTTAAATTCTGGTTTTTCGACCCCCCAGGGCCCTCTCCCGACCTTTGGGACCTTTCCCCTTTTGGGGGCCCCTCCCCGGCCTTCAACTGTCTCCCCCTTTTACCAAAAAGTGCTCCACCTGACCTGACTTTTTGCTTGTGACCAATCCATACCCTTGCGCCTTTTAAAACCCAAAGCCTGCCCCAAATAAATGTCACCGTAAAAAAAGACCCCCAAAAAGAAAGGTTTTTTTAAACCCTTAAAGTTTCCAGGGAAGGGGAAGTCTAGATCCCTTGTACAAAAAGGGTTTAAAGGGGGAAAGACCAAAGGGGAAAACCTTAGGGTATGGGTTTAAAACCCCCCCTTTTTTGAAACTTTTTGTAATGAGCTAAATTTGCCCCCCAAAAAGCATCAAAAACGTCAGTAAACCTAGGGGATTTCCCATTGGCCAAAGGGTTTTTTTTGGCCCGTTTTTTTACCCCATTTGCGGGTTTTTTTCGGGCCCCCCCGAAAAACCGGCCCGGGAAAATTTGCACAATTTTCCCGGGAGTCCCCACTTTCATGGGTTTTTTTGGGCGGGCGGTTTTGGGGGCCCCCGGCCCCGGCGGGCGGGAATTTTTGCCCGGAATTTGCAACGCTGGGTTCGGGGAAAGCAAATGTCAGCCGTGAATCAGCGTTGTAATCTGTTGTGTGAATGTATGCCCGAACTTTTGTGGAGTGAAAAGGCAATTTCGAATCTCCACACGCCCCCAATTAAAAGGGACGTCCCTAAGAAGAGATCTTTCCCCTTTTTGAGTGTTGCCCCCCCACTCACCCAAAGGCCCCTTTTTATATCAGAAAGCTTTGGGAGTGCAAAAAGGGAATTTTTCGAAAACTCCAAAAAAGCCTATTTTAGGTGTTTTCCCCAAGGAGAAAAATTTTTCCTTTTTGTAATGTAGTCTAAGGCTATGTTCACATGGCTTATTTGCGGGGCGTCCTGCAATTACGCCGTGTGGACAGGGGCGGGAGCGCATATGCCGCAGGTAATTCACATGTCACTTATCTCCCCCCGCGGCGGATTCGCCGAGCAGGGAGAGGAGACGTAATCCATAGTTCTCTATGAGAACTGTGGATTACCGTAATGACAGGGACGTATCCCAGCCGTAATTCGCGCACTACGGCGCGTAATTACGGACTGATATACGTCCCATTTTAAGCCGTGTGAACATACAGTAAGACTCTGCACCTACCTCAGCATGGTTCTACACCAAAGCTAATGACTGACCCAGAGGATCCTCCTCCTGTGAGCGTCACAGAAATTAATAGATTGCAAAGAGAGGGCAGCATAATTTGAAGCCTCTACCAGCTCTCTCTAGGTAGATGAGGGTCCTGAACGTGGCAACCTCTTGCACAAGCCAGCGTTGCCAGACTCATAGCTTAGCAGTCAGACCCATCCTTACAGTTCTTATGTGTTGCATGTGGCGAGTTCCTATATCTGTTCAGTAGGAATACATTGAAGATGGTGGAATAAATGGTTCGAGACCAGAGAGCGTCGGATATGAGGCTCGTCCAGTGTTTCATCAAGTGCATATATCTCACATTACACATTGGAATAAAATTAATGGAGAATATTGGGAAAAGAATCTTTCTGAAAATAAGTTTATAGTCCTTGAAACGCTGCTTTCTCCCATTTCACACTACAATATGCAATCATCTTGCCTGCTGTATTTGGTATTCAATACATGCCCATATCCACTGGTCAACACCAAGTATGCCTTATTAACTTCCCAAGTCCTTCTCCATGTCACTTTTTGCCAGCGTTTTTCCATTTAACATGTAATCATGTAGTGGATTTTTCCTCCCCATGTGCATAACCTTGCATTTATCTGTGTTAAACTTCATCTGCCACTTCTCTGCCCAAGCTTCCAACTTATCCAGATCCCTGTGTAATAAAGCATTGTCCTCTAGTATGGTGATTACTTTACAAAGCTTAGTATCATCTGCAAAGTTTGACATTCTACTATGCAATCCTTCTATGACCTTTCTGAGCCACTCATTGCCTCCCTTACAACCAGCCAGTGATCTTTGCTATGCACTAAGGAGGGGCAAACCCCCGAAACAACTGTCTGCAGATGAGCAACACTGACTTGGCTTGAATCCCTTTCACTTTCCAAGACTCAGTGAGTCACAAGCAAATTGAGGATTTGTTACATTCAATAGAGGGCGCTAGAGCTTTCATCTCTCTTCCCATAATGCCTTGTGGTATCCTTCTTTAAGGTCATTAATGAATATGTTAAAGAGCAGGCATCCTCAAACTGCGGCCCTCCAGCTGTTGGGGAAACTCCCATACATGCATTTTTTATAATCTATAACAGTGGGCATAATGGGAGTTGTAGTTTTCCAACAGCTGGAGGGCCGCAGTTTGAGGATGCCTGTTAAAGAGAATAGGACCCAATACTGACACCAGTGGTACCCACTAGTAACAGGGATCCAGTCTGAGTATAGACCATTAATCACCACCCTTTGTTTCCTATCTCTGAGCCAATTACTTACCCACTTGCAGTGCAAGCGTTCTCATTTTACTTACCAACCTTGCATGTGGCACAGTATCAAATGCTTTATAAACATGCAGATATATAACATCCCATTATAACATATAACATCTCACCCTGATCCAGTCTAGAAATAACGTCCTCATAGAAGCTTATGAGATTAGTTTGACAGGACCGATCCTAGTGCCTGCTGAAGCCCCACAGTTGACCCTCCTACAGTACATAGTCCTAAGACAGGTATTGCATTGGGGCCCAGGAGCTGCATGTTACACCTATTAGAAAAGAAATCTCTAGTCAGCTAAGAAATATGTAAAAGAAAAGCTACCAATTCTGCAGCTGGGAATTCAAAAACTTCCCATTAATATGTAATAAGATAATCATATTATATTAACAATATGCTTAGTGGCATGGAGGAAGAAGTTTGCTCAGCTTTCTTTTAGTGTGTGATTTATATCATTAATAAAATATTAAGGTCTGAACTTCTCCGGAGGTGAACCGTGCCCAATTTACATCTTCCAACTGACGGAGTGTGAGAATTTTATTTCCCCCTTCACAGTCTAATTATGGTTATACTGAGTGGAGCAATAAGGTTACAATGTAACACGTTTTCTTCCTGGCAAAAAATGACTTAAAATAAATGTTTTTCATAGAAAAAAATCTAATAATAAAGTGACGCGGAAGAGTTACATAAATTATCACCATCTATTCTGCATATATTAAAAGCTGTCATTTTCACAGATTTTTTTTTGTCTTGCTGTCATCAAATCATCAATCTAGACTTTCTGATACATAGAAGTGAAGTAAAGATCTATAAAGAATATATTAACTCACAAAAAGTAGGGGAAGAACTAGCGCCGCAGAGGCTGTGGTGGCAGCAACATGGCCCGTAACCTAAGGCTATGTTCACACGATGTACTGTGGCACGTACAGTACGCGCCGCAGTACATCGTGTCTTTCGGGAGCTCGCGCTAATACTTGCGTACTCCCTAAAGACCCCCACCGGCCCCATTGACATTCATTACTCGCGGCACTTAGTCGCCGCAAATAATTGACATGTCACTTCTCTCCCTGCGCGTACAATACAATCGTATTGTACGCGCGGGGAGAGAAGGTGTAATCCATAGTTCTCTCCGTAATTTCGGCGTGCATCTCGTCCGTATTAGAGCGCAAATACGCTGCAAATAATATCTTTATTGATACTGTATGTAAACTAGGGCCTTTTGAAACTGTCTAGCAGTAAGACAGTCCATAGCAAACAATCAATGCTCAGCTATTTCTCCAAGTATACAATAAGCAGCAAAATGAAAAATAGACGATTATACTGTTAAAAAGTCGCCACATTCAGCGATCTGTTAGACAAACAAACAGGCCCCTGATGTTACAAAAAGTGGGCTTGTCTTTCAAACCTATTTAGTGTTTCGATACGTTGCATCTGGATATACATGCTTGTATCATGTGCGCATAATCATATGCCAGACTCCGGTCACGTGAGTAATGTCACCTCAATCTTCTGTACTTTTTATAGAAACAAAACAAAATATGTATCCCCTTTTTAGTTATGAGCCAACGAAATTATATATATATATATATATATTTTATATATATATATATATTATATAATTACACACTCACCGGCCACTTTATTAGGTTACACCATGCAAGTAACGGGTTTGGGACCCCCTTTTGCCTTCAGAACTGCCTCAATTCTTCGTGGCATAGATTCAAAAGGGTGTTGAAAACGATGCTCAATTGGTCCCAAAGGGGCCCAAGAGTGCCAAAAAAAATTTTCCCCACACCATGACACCACCACCACCAGCCTGAACCGTTGATACAAGGCAGGATGGATCCATGTTTTCATGTTGTTGACGCCAAATTCTGACCCTACCATCCGAATGTCGCAGCAGAAATCGAGACTCATCAGACCAGCAACGTTTTTCCAATCTTCTACTGTCCAATTTCGATGAGCTTGGAAAATTTGGGAAAGCCTCCCAGTTTCCTGTTCTTAGCTGAAAGGAGTGGCACCCGGTGTGGTCTTCTGCTGCTGTACCCCATCTGCCTCAAAGTTCGCCGTACTGTGCGTTCAGAGATGCTCTTTCTGCTACCTTGGTTTTTAAACGGGTGGCTATTTGAGTCACTGTTGCCTTTCTATCACTCGAACCAGTCTGCCCATTCTCCTTTGACCTCTGGCATCAACAAGGCATTTCGCCCACGGGGACTGCCGCCCCACTGGATGTTTTTTTTTTTCGGACCATTCTCTGTAAACCCTAGAAGGGTTTGTGCGTGAAAATCCCAGGAGTCAGCAGTTTCTGAAAAACTCAGACCAGCCCTTCTGGCACCAACAACCATGCCACGTTCCCAAAGGGACTAAATCACCTTTCTTCCCCATAACTGATGCTTGGTTTGAATGCAGGGATTTCCTTGACCATGTCTACATGCCTAAATGCACTGAGTTGCCGCCATGTGATTGGCTGATTAGAAATTAAGTGTTAACGAGCAAATTTTGGGCAGGGTGTACCTAATAAAGTGGCCGGTGAGTGTATATATATATATATATATATATATATATATTTCGCTGGCTCATAACTAAAAAGGGGATACGTATTTTGTTTGGAAGCAATTTGCTATTTTCAGAAATCAAATTATATCGGTTTGGCATATATTTAATAAATGTTAAGTTTTAGCTGTATATTGTGGTGGATATCTCCTTAACTTGCAGGAGAGCTTTTGGACCCCCTCAGACTACAGGGCCTGGTAGCGACTGCTACCTCTTATAGCTACGCCCCTAGTATGCAGCCCACTGTTCTTACTATAGAGCTGATCTGGGTCTGGTAAGACCTAGCAGCATCTGTAACTACTGAGCCCTGCCAGTCACCTGTAGCAGGAAAGCAGGAAGCCTGGAGGTTCCCTGCTAATCCGTATGTATAGCGCTCATTGACTGCTTTATATACAACGATGGGGAAGGCAGGGATGGTAATAGTTCGTGCTCCTGCCTTCTCGGGGGAAAACAGGCGACGCGGGACAGCAGCTCTCCACCCGCACAGCTGCACATATTAGCTCCAGAATGATCAACGGCCGGAAGTTTATAGTCTATGGGCGGTTGTTAACAATTAATATATTTTTTTTTTAAAAAAAAAATGTTTTTGCTGCAATCCCAAAAAAAAGAATATAAATCTTTTATTTTTTTTTTTAAATTTTTGTAGTTTTGAAATTTTTGTATCTTCAACTCCATTAAAGTAAAACTACTCTACAACTACAAATCACTGTAGTTCAGGACTTTTCATGATGTGATTAGACAAAGCGAACCTTAGTTTCAATTTAATTTAACAATGCTCATGACAGGCATTAGCATATCATCTGCATTTCATCTAATGGCATGTATGAATTATACACGGAGAATGAAAAGAAGCCTGTGTGTAATTTTCTGTAACATTTTACATTTTCATTTCTTTTTTACCATTTTACATAATACAGTTGCGTTTTTGATTAAACATCGACTTCAATCAAGCTTAAAATAAGTACGTTTAATGTCATTTCAATGTAAATTGTAAAGAAGATTACATTATGTAATATATTTAAAAAATGTGTAAAAATACATTAAAAAACTGTCGTTATTCTCCACCCTCTTTTCTTAATCTGCATAGCAGCCACAACTTGTTCTTTTCTCAAGAGAGATGGTTTAGTGATAACATTTTCCTTGGGGCCACCAATATGGGGACTTTTATACTGTCATAGGTCACTAACCTTTTAAAAAAAAGTATAGGGAACAGTGTAGTACTGCTAAAAAACCCCGACCACACATACGTACGGGGGCAATGTCCTGGGTGCTGGGAGAGATAGATAGAATAGATAGATGATAGAAGATAGTAGAAGATAATGATAGTAATGATGTAGATAGATAGATAGATAGATATGAGTAGATATAGAGAGATAGTAGATATGAAAAATAGATATGGAACAAAAATAGAAAGCTTCGGACAAAAGAAAAGATAAATAGATAGATTGGGAAGGGGTAGATAGATAGATAGATAGATATGAATAGATCGTTGAATAGATAGATAGTTGATAGATAGATAGTAGATAGATAGATATGAATAGATAGATATGAGTTTAAAAATAGAAAGCATTCGGGGAAAAAAAAAAGATAAAAAGAACCCTTGGGTTAGAGATAACAGTGTGTAATTGGATTAAAAATGGCTGCTGGATCGAAATCAGAGAGTGGGGGTAAAAGAACCCACCGAGGGTCCCCGGGTTGGGGGTGGGGTGCCGCGGGTCGTATTGGGTCCTCTCTTATTTTTAAAGTATTTTTAAAATATAGTGGAAGGGATCAATTTCACGGTTTCGATTTTTGCGATGCACCAACTATGTGGGGAGTGCAATCTATGGGAAAAATGCTCATAAATTGCAAGCAGACCTGGACACATGAGTGCTTGGGCCCCTTTTAAATGGGGGTTTAATGTGGAAAAATGTAAAGGTTCTGCATTGGGGAGAAATATTATACCCCGGAACATATGTCCTGGGGGGAGAAAAAAATTGGAGAAACGCTTTTGAAAAGTCTGGGCGTTCTTGTAGATCAAAAACAGAAAAGCATGCTTTTCAACAGCTGCCTCTAAGGCCAGTAAAAATTTTGGCTGTATTAAAAAAAGGCATGGACTCCGGGACAAGGAGTCATTTTACCGCGGGACAAAGCATTTGGGGCGACCCCCATTGAATATGCTGTTTTTTCTGGGCCCCAGTTTATGAAGAAAGGGAAAACTAGAGAGAGTACAAAGACGAGCAACCAAAAATTTTAAAGGGGAAATGGGGCTCTTAGTTATGAGGGGAGGTTTGTAAATTGAAATTATTTAGTCTTGAGAAAAGCGGCTTCGGGGGGAAAGATTAATTTATAAAATATAAAAATGGTCCCTACAAAAAATAGGGGAAAAAAATTTTTTCGGTGAAAACCCCTCAAAAAAACAAGGGGACATTCCCTTCGACTAGAGAAAAAAAAATTTAATCTCCAGAGGAGAAGAGCGTTCTTCCTGTGAACTGTAAATCTGTGGAATTCCCTGCCTGAGGAGCGGTCACGCAGGAACGTGAGAGTTTAAAGAAAGGCTTGTACCTCCCTGGAAACTAAAGAATATTAATGCTACGTAGCTAGGAAAAATTCGGGATTGGCCGGTGGCGGCTTGGGGGTGATTAGGGTCATACTGGAGCGGTTTTGGTTCTTGCTTGGGGGTTTTGGGCATTAACCAGGGAGGCCCGGGGCTTTAAGCCCTTTGGGCTCTCTCCCCCCACTTTTTCCCCCCCCTTTGGGTTAAAACAGATGGAATGTGTTTCTTTAACCTACTAAATAGTAAAACTATGTAACTATTAAATGGGGAAGGATGATAGATATTTGATAGATATGGGAAAAGATCGATTTTGAGATATAAAAATGATGATTGAGAAATAGTTTGATGATAATAGATAGGATAGTAGATGATAATAATATGAGATAGATAGATATAGTATAGATAGATAGGTAGATAAATAGAATGAGAAATAGATGATAATAGATGATATGGGTTAAGTGATCGATGATAGTGATAGGGATAGATAGATAGTGATAATATGGGAAAAGATAGATATGAGATAGATAGATAGATAGATAGAAGATAGATAGATAGATAATAGATAGTAGATAAACTTAGATAGATAGTAGAAGATAGATAGATAGATAATAGATAATAATAGATGAAGATAGATAGATAGATAGATAGATAGATAGATTTTAGATAGATATGAGATAGAAGATAATATGAATAGAATGAGATAGATAGATTGAAAATTTTGATAGTGTTAGATAATAGTAGATGATTTGAGATAATAGATATAGATAGATAGGTAGTTGTATGGATTGATAGATATAGATAGATAGATAGATAGATAGATATGGATTTAAAATAGATATGAGATAGATGATTGGAAAAAAAGATGAAAAGATTGGACAAAAAGAAAAGGTTCCATAGATAGTGGGGGAGGAACCCTTAGGAAAAAAAAATTCTTATCACCAAAAATTGAATAATATCTAGTCACATATTTTTTAGGTGACAATGGATTTAAATTTGTCCTGTCACCCCTACACAAAAAAAAAAATGGGTTTAAACTTAGCAAGGGGTTATATTTTTGTCCCACAACAACAAAGTAGACCAATTTTACTCTTTCTCGATATTCACAAATTATACGAAAATTTAATTTTTAAAAACGTACTTTATCGAAAACCCTGTGAAAAACCCGGGAAAATTACTAGTTTCTGCATTAAATAATTTTAAAATTTGAACCCAAAACCCTTTTTCCCCTGTAAATTCTCGGGGCCATATTTAAAATTTTCCCAGGAATGGTATTATTGACTTAAAAAAATTGGAACCTGGGGCAACAGTTTTCCAATTGACAAAAGAACAATCAAAGGGCTTGATAAGTCTCCAATCGAAAAAGGATATAATCATTCATCCGGTGATAAAGGGGAGGAGTGGTCTCCTTAATTATGATGATTATCAAAGGAACATTGAAAATTCTTTCAGTGAAACATATTACAGTTTATGTTCCCTGACCCTTTTGCAGACATGAAAGGGAATTAAATGTTTTTTTTCAAGAGGCCCTAAAGGATGGTATAATAGACAATAAGTTGAAACAATTTCTGTTCAACAAAGAGCCAAGAATACAATTTTTTTATTATCTGCCCAAACTACATAAATGTCTTTTGTCCCCACCGGGGAGGCCCATTCGCCCACAAGGGATAAATAGATAGATAGATATGGGATGGAGAGATAGATAGATGACATGTATGAAACGTGGCGTCGACTCACCAGTTCTAAATCAATATATAGGAGTGCAGAATGCGACAGAATGTATGAACCTGTCATATATGGATTTATAAATCTGGCATGTGGTCTGCCTTGCATAGCACAGGATATCAGCTAGTTTTGGTGTACGACTGTTTATACATCTATAGAACAGGAAAATGATTTTTATGCTAAAAAAAGTCGCAGCCTTCTTCATACATGTCGCCCTTAGATTTTATTCTTTGTACCTTATAATAGTGTAACCTCTGTTTTTCCTAGTATAAAGCTACATATCTACTTTTATGCAGGTTAAATAACAGTATTGTTTAACCTTGTAGCTGCCTCTAGGGGGAGCTCTCTACCTAGGGATGTGTTCAGCTCCCAATGAGGATAGTTAGAGGAAATTCCACGTCTCCTTTTGTTAGTAAAAATATGTCACTGAGCAAATGAGCTCTCCTCCAGAAAACTATTATTTTAGCACCACCTATAAGTAGCTCCCCTGGAAGTCAATGGAAGTTACATTTAGAAGCCCTGAAGCATGACTGGAGGCATTACCCAAGTCATAGTCTCATCCTAAAGGAAGTGACACTCAGCTGTAGACAATAACACTCCTCCCCTCCCCACACACATACATATATACATACATACAAGCAGACATACATACACACACATACATAGACAAACACACACATACATACACATACATACCACACACATGTATACACACATACATACATCCACATAGATAGATAGATAGATAGATAGATAGATAGATAGATAGATCTTAGATAGATAGATAGATAGATAGATAGATAGATAGATAGATAGATAGATAGAGATAGATAGAGATAGATATTAGATAGATAGATAGATAGATAGATATGAGATAGATAGATAGATAGATAGATAGATAGATAGATAGATAGATAGATAGATAGATAGATATGAGATAGATAGATAGATAGATTGATAGATAGATAGATATGAGATAGATAGATAGATAGATAGATAGATATGAGATAGATAGATAGATAGATAGATAGATAGATAGATAGATAGATATGAGATAGATAGATATATAGATAGATAGATAGATAGATATGAGATAGATAGATAGATATGAGATAGATAGATAGATAGATAGATAGATATGATATGAGATAGATAGATAGATAGATAGATATGAGATAGATAGATAGATATGGGATAGATAGATAGATATGAGATAGATAGATAGATAGATAGATAGATAGATAGATAGATAGATATGAGATAGATAGATATGGGATAGATAGATAGATAGATAGATAGATAGATAGATAGATAGATAGATAGATATGGGATAGATAGATAGATAGATAGATAGATAGATATGGGATAGATAGATAGATAGATATGAGATAGATAGATAGATAGATAGATATGAGATAGATAGATAGATAGATAGATAGATAGATAGATAGATAGATATGAGATAGATAGATGGATAGATAGATATGAGATAGATAGATAGATAGATAGATATGAGATAGATAGATGGATAGATAGATATGAGATAGATAGATAGATATGAGATAGATAGATAGATAGATATGAGATAGATAGATAGATAGATAGATATGAGATAGATAGATAGATAGATAGATAGATAGATAGATAGATATGAGAGATAGATAGATAGATAGATAGATATGAGATAGATAGATATGAGATAGATATGAGGTAGATAGATATGAGATAGATAGATATGAGATAGATAGATAGATAGATAGATAGATAGATAGATAGATAGATAGATAGATATTAGATAAATAGATATGAGATAGAGAGATAGAAGTTTGCATAAAGTCTTGCCGTTTGATGGTTCATACATCTGTAGAGCATGGCTACAACAATTTGGCTCAAAGCACGCTAAAAAAATGGCGCAGCCCTGTTCATACATGTTGCCCTATATGTACCGCCACATGGTGCCAAGTGTATGCTACACCACTATTAAGGTATTATGCAATACTTCTAGAGTAAAATATCCTTGCCATATTGCATATTAGAGCTACAAGAGAGCAAATATGGCTGCACATGGGAGTCTGTATAGCTGTATAGTGCAAAGTAGTAGGCACTCCATTTAATACTATGTGGTTCCTATGTATGCCGCTGTACTAGGAGGGTGTTACAGAATACTTCTAGGGTAAAATATCCTTGTAATATGGCATCTTAGAGATACCAGAGGCAGGTATGGCAGCATGAGGCATGCTGCAGAGTGGTAGACACTATGGGCGACATGTATGAACAGGTTAGCCCCAGTTTCCTTTGAGTAAGAAACCTGTTGTAGCCCCATCTATAGATGTATGAACAGTCGTATGAAAAAACTTGCCGCAGTCTGCACCAGACACAACACTACTGAAGGCGCCTAAGTTTGGCGCAAAACTGTTTTACAAATGCATACTATGGCGGAGACTACCTTTGCCGCATAACACTTTCATACACATGTCGGATCGTATACTATTAAAAACAGACATAGAACTGGCCAGGTTCAAACATGTCCCGCCATATGGTGCCTACACTACTATGAAGATATGACGCAATATTTCTAAGGTTAAATATATCTTGAATACCGCGCCTTAGAGATACCAGAATCATGGACAAGCACAACACGGTCTCATAGACTCTTGTATTACCGCTCTGTACAGTTTGTAGCGCTGGATTGTGTTAATATATTCTGAGCTCTATAGATATATATATATATATACATTTCGGAATCTCACCACATTTTCTCTTAAGATCTACCGCTTTGTGCCTTGATTTGACATTAGTTATTGCTCCGGAGTTCTTTCCAAGTGTAATTCTTGCTAAATTTATAAGCAGGATTTAATGGCTCTTTCTTCCTCCTCTGAGCGTTACCACAGGGAACAATGAATACAATCACACATACATCTCTTGTACGACCTGGGGGAAGTTAAATAAGAATGCAGAATATGATTTGTGCAGCTGCTCCAGCGCCTTTGTTCTGGAAAGGACTTCTTCTAACTATAGCAACTTCTTTTAAACTGTTAATTGTAATGTCTTTGCTAAATTCCTGCTGCAGTTCTTGTAAATGAATGTACAAATAGGAAACCTGCAGCCCAGCTGATATTTTATTACATTTGTAGTTGCTGTGAAAAATATCTCTGGAGAAGTCCATTCTCCTTTATATTTAGTAATTGTGCAGCCAACTGGGGAGAAAAAGAAAAATCTGCATTAATACATAGTAACTGTTTCAGTTCCTGGCAGTGTTGGACTAAAGATTCTGGGGCTCAACAAAGGAAATTATTCTGAGGGCCCACAAAAAAATTATTCAGACGGCCCACCCTTCATCTGTACAAGGCATCTGTATGGCCACTTTCAAGTAATTGTTGTACATGCAGGGTTTAATATGATATCTGGTGATTGGTTCGTAAGTTGGCTCCAAATAAGATTGTCTTCTGCTTAGACCTTTGAAACCCTAAAATTTTAGGTGCACATTCTCAACAACGGAAATTATTCTGAGGGCCCACCCTTCATCTATACAGGGCATCTGTAAGGCCACTTTCAAGTAATCGTTGTACATGCAGGGTTTAATATGATATCTGGTGATTGGTTCATAAGTTGGCTCCAAATGAGATTGTCTTCTGCTTAGACCTTTGAAGCCCTGAAATATTAGGTGCACATTCTCAACAATGGAATTATTCTGAGGGCCCACAAAAAAAATTATTCTGAGGGCCCACAAAAAAATTATTCTGAGGGCCCATCCTTCATCTATACAGGGCATCTGTAAGGCCACTTTCAAGTAATCGTTGTACATGCAGGGTTTAATATGATATCTGGTGATTGGTTCGTAAGTTGGCTCCAAATGAGATTGTCTTCTGCTTAGACCTTTGAAGCCCTGAAATATTAGGTGCACATTCTCAACAATGGAATTATTCTGAGGGCCCACAAAAAAAATTATTCTGAGGGCCCATCCTTCGTCTATACAGGGCATCTGTATGGCTGCTTCCAAGTAATTGCTGTACATGCAGGGTTTAGTATGATATCTGGTGATTGGTTCGTAAGTTGGCTCCAAATGAGGTTGTCTTCTGCTTAGACCTTTGAAGCCCTGAAATATTAGGTGCACATTCTCAACAATGGAATTATTCTGAGGGCCCACAAAAAAAATTCTTCTGAGGGCCCACAAAAAAATTATTCTGAGGGCCCATCCTTCATCTATACAGGGCATCTATATAGCCACTTTCAAGTAATCATTGTACATGCAGGGTTTAATATGATATCTGGTGATTGGTTCGTAAGTTGGCTCCAAATGAGGTTGTCTTCTGCTTAGACCTTTGAAGCCCTGAAATATTAGGTGCACATTCTCAACAACGGAATTATTCTGAGGGCCCACAAAAAAAATTATTCTGAGGGCCCATCCTACGTATATACAGGGAATCTGTAGGGCTGCTTCAAAGTAATTGTTGTACTTGCAGGGTTTAGTATGATATCTGGTGATTGGTTCGTAAGTTGGCTCCAAATGAGGTTGTATTCTTATTATACCTTTGAAGCCCTGAAATATTAGGTGCACATTCTCAACAATGGAATTATTCTGAGGGCCCACAAAAAAAATTATTCTGAGGGCCCACAAAAAATTATTCTGAGGGCCCATCCTTCATCTATACAGGGCATCTATATAGCCACTTTCAAGTAATCATTGTACATGCAGGGTTTAATATGATATCTGGTGATTGGTTCGTAAGTTGGCTCCAAATGAGGTTGTCTTCTGCTTAGACCTTTGAAGCCCTGAAATATTAGGTGCACATTCTCAACAACAGAAATTATTCTGTCGGCCCAAAAAAAAATTATTCTGAGGTCCCACCCGTCATCTCTACAGGGCATCTGTATGGCCACTTTCAAGTAATCGTTGTACATGCAGGGTTTAATAGGATATCTGGTGAGTTGTTCATAAATTGGGTCCAAATGAGCTTGTCTTCTGCTTAGACCTTTGAAGCCCTGAAATATTAGGTGCACATTCTCAACAACGGAAATTATTCTGAGAGCCCACAAAAAAATTATACTGAGGGCCCATCCTTCATCTATACAGGGCATCTGTATGGCTGCTTCCAAGAAATTGTTGTACATGCAGGGTTTAATAGGATATCTGGTGATTGGTTCGTAAGTTGGCTCCAAATGAGGTTGTCTCCTGCTAAGACCTTTGAAGCCCTGAAATGTTAGGTGCACATTCTCAACAACGGAAATTATTCTGAGGGCCCACCCTTCATCTATACAGGGCATCTATATAGCCCCTTTCAAGTAATCATTGTACATGCAGGGTTTAATAGAATATCTGGTGTTTGGTTCGTAAGTTGGCTTCAAATGAGGTTGTCTTCTGCTTAGACCTTTGAAGCCCTGAAATATTAGGTGCACATTCTCAACAACGGAAATTATTCTGAGGGCCCACAAAAAAATTATTCTGAGAGCCCACCCTTCATCTATACAGGGCATCTGTAAGGCCACTTTCAAGTAATCGTTGTACATGCAGGGTTTAATAGGATATCTGGTGATTAGTTCGTAAGTTGACTCCAAATGAGGTTGTCTCCTGCTAAGACCTTTGAAGCCCTGAAATGTTAGGTGCACATTCTCAACAACGGAAATTATTCAGAGGGCCCACCCTTCATCTATACAGGGCATCTATATAGCCACTTTCAAGTAATCATTGTACATGCAGGGTTTAATAGAATATCTGGTGTTTGGTTCGTAAGTTGGCTTCAAATGAGGTTGTCTTCTGCTTAGACTTTTGAAGCCCTGAAATATTAGGTGCACATTCTCAACAACGGAAATTATTCTGAGGGCCCACAAAAAAATTATTCTGAGGGCCCACCCTTCATCTATACAGGGCATCTGTAAGGCCACTTTCAAGTAATCGTTGTACATGCAGGGTTTAATAGGATATCTGGTGATTAGTTCTTAAGTTGGCTCCAAATGAGGTTGTCTTCTGCTTAGACCTTTGAAGCCCTGAAATATTAGGTGCACATTCTCAACAAAGGAAATTATTCTGAGGGCCCACAAAAAATTTATTCTGAGGGCCCATCCTTCATCTATACAGGGCATCTGTATGGCCACTTTCAAGTAATCATTGTACATGCAGGGTTTAATAAGATATCTGGTGATTGGTTCTTAAGTTGACTCCAAATGAGCTTGTCTTCTGCTTAAACCTTTGAAGCCCTGAAATATTAGGTGCACATTCTCATGAGAGAGCTTGGGTCCATCATAGGATCCTTTGGTACTCTGGTGGGCCAGCCCAACCCTGGTTCCTGACTAGTATATTAGAACTCTAAGGCATAGCAGTTCAGATATACCACCTGTGTCCTACTCAAGACCTCTCTGACAGAGTCCGGCCCACCAGAGGCATAACTTGAAGGTCCTGGGCCCTAGTTTAAAAAGTAAAATGGGCCCCCCAGCTACCATGTGCCACTTACAATGTTGGTCTCTCCCTATGTGGCAGAAGGACTTTTGTGCCCACTCAGGCTGAGGGGCCCAGTAGCGGTTGCTACCTCTGCACCCCCTATAGCTTTGCCCCTGCGGCCCAACACATAATTTTATATGGCCCATGACAGTCTAGACACAGGAATCAAGGATAGACCAGGTCTGGATTCATAAAGATCAGCTCTCCACTTTCCCCAGAAGATGCAGCCAGAGTTGGTGGCACAAGCACAGGGAATGGGCGCCACCTTGGATTCTGAACTCCAATGCGCACCTCTATATTATTCTGTTCAGCAACTCATAGGCAGTGGCACAGCTCTGATAGCCCTACTCTGACACCCTAGCCACCCTCCAAGTTAGTATTTTTTTAAACTTGTAGCTGCCTCTAGGGGGAGCTCTCTACCTAGGGATGTGTTCAGCTCCCAATGAGGATAGTTAGAAGAATTTTCAACGTCCCTTTTGTTAGTAAAAATATGTCACTGAGCAAGTGAGCTCTCCTCCAGAAAACTATTATTTTAGCACCACCTATAAGTAGCTCCCCTGGAAGTCAATGGAAGTTACATTTAGAAGCCCTGAAGCATGACTGGAGGTATTACCCAAGTCAGAGTCTCATCCTAAAGGAAGTGACAACAATCTGTAGACAATAACCATCCTCCCCACACATACACACACGTACATACAAACAGACATACATATACACACATACATTCACACACATACATAGACATACACAAACATACACACATACATACACAAAAATGTTTACACACACATATACATACTGTACACATGTTTACACACACATACACACATTTACATACATACATACATACACACACATACATACACACATACATAGACATACACACATGCATACACACATACATACACACATACACACAAATACATACACACATACATACACACATACATACACATACACACAAACACACGTATACAAACATACACACATAAGTACATACATACACCACATATATACACAAATGTATACACATACATACACACACATACATACACACACATGTTTACACACATACACACATATACATACACACATATACACATACATACATACACACATACATACACACATACATTCACATACATAGACATACACAAACATACACACATACATACACACACGTTTACACACACATACACACATATACATACATACATAGACATACACACATACATACACACACATGTTTACACACATACATATACACAAATGTATACATACATACATACATACATACACACATACATACACACATAGACATACACACATGTATACAAACATACACACATAAATACATACATACATACATACACATACACACATACATACACCACATACATACACACATGTATACACATACATACACACAAATACATACATACACACATAGATACAGATACACACATACATACACATATACACACATATACATACACATACACATATACACACATATACATACACACATACACAAACAAACATACACATACACACACATACATACACACATACATACACATACATACATACATACACACATGCACATATACATACATACACAAACATGCATACACATACATACACACATACATACACATATACACACATATACATACACACACATACACAAACATACACATACATACACACACATACATACATACATAAACACACACATGCACATATACATACATACATACACAAACATGCATACACATACATACACACATACATACACACATGCATACATACATATACACACATACATACACACATGCATACACACATACACACTTACATACATATACACATACATACACACATGTATACACACATACACACATACATACACACATAGATACACATACACACATACACATACATACACACATACGTACACACATACATACACACATACATACATACACACATACACATACAGACACATACACAAACATACACATACATACACAAGCATACACATACATACATACATACATACTTACACACATACACACACATTCACACATACATACACATATTTACACACATACATACACACACTTACACACATACACACACATACATACACATGCATACACACATACATTCATATACAGACATACACATACATACATACATACATACATACATACATGCACACTTACACATACATACATACATACATGCACACTTACACATACATACATGCACACTTACACAAACATACATACACACATATATACACGCATACATACACACATGCATACACACACGTACACACATACACACATACATACACACGCATACATATACACACATACATACATACACACACATCGGTACTCCTGTCAGGGGCCCTAATCAAAAAGGGGCCCACTGATATGTTAAAAAATAAGAACTAGTAATGGGTGGGGGCACCATTTGATTTTGCTGCATGGGGCCCTGAAACGGTCAATAGATGACTGATGGCAGCCCTGTACACACACACACACACACACACACACACACACACACACACACCACACAATATATACACACACACACACACACATATATACACACACAAACACATACACAGAGATTCAAAGACATGTTTTCTAAACAACTAGTACTCTGCTTTGTATTAATAAAAGTAAAAAACACAAAGCAGTTGTCCACAAGGGCTGACCTTTTCTATTGGAGGAGTCACTAGTTTGGGTCACATGTTTCAAAGTTCTTATATCGATCAACATTGCCTTACAGAAAAGCTACCAATAGGTGGCACTAGAGAGAGAGTTTTCTTCTTTCTGGAAAATCGCTTCCTACAAACTTTTTGCCTATGTAGCATTACCTATAAGACCCCATACACTGCTAGATATCCATATTGGCATCTGGTACCATCTGAAAAAAGGGCAATAGTGCCACACAAAAGTAGTGCATTTGGGATATGGTCTATCACAGACCCATACTAAAAAGTAATGGGCTCCCACAAATCTAAACAAATTGCTCCCTCACTGGGCCAGAAGGCACCTGCACAAGGTTACAAAAAGACGGTGTCCTCCACTGCCGGGGCAAGTAGAGATCTAAATACATCTGATGCTGTATCAACATCTTGCTCTATATAGAGGATTAATAAGGATTCCACCTGTTTACAGGTGGGTTCCCTGTCTTTAGAGGAAACTCTGGCTTTGGTGACATCCTAAGTCATGTTTTAAGGTTCCTAAATCGATCCGACATTGCCTTAACAAAAATCCACCTATTGGTGGCACTGGAGAGACAGTTTTCTATCTTCTGGAGAAGAGCTATTTGCATATTTCTAGCCATGAAGCATTGCCTGTAAGACTCCATACACTTGGTGGATATCCCCAATGGGAACTAGTTCCCTCTGGATCTCTTTCTACTCCATGCTGTATACCCATGAGGAATAAGGTTTCCAAAACAGCTGTTTATATATGGGGGTTTAGAGGAGACTTTGGTTTTAGCATGTCAATAAATACTTTGTTCAAATTCTATTCAGTTCTGAGAGCACTTGTTCTATTTAAGGTGTATGAAGCTTTACAGCTAATGTTTCATGGGGAAAAAAAAACTATGCAAATTAGCTCTCCTCCAGAAGGAAGAAAACTTTCTCTCTAGCACCACCTATAGGTCGTTTCCCTAGAAGTCAGTATCTGGCCCATTTTAGCCTAGCCAGAGTCTCATGCAAAAGGAAGCAACACCCATCTATAGAAAGAAGCCCTCTACCCCTCCTGCCCCAACAGCCAGATTCAGAGGCATTTGATATAGGCAAAAAGTACCCTCCTTTGTACTGATAAAATTCACAAACCCAAAAGCAGATGTCTAAAATGGTTGTCCCTTCCATTTAGAGGAGGCACAGGTTGGGTCAACTTCTTCAAGGTTCTTATATCAATCATTGTTTTACATAAAAGTGACCAATAGGTGGCACTTGAGAACCAGTTTTCTTCCTTTTGGAGAAAAGTTATTTGCATTTTTTTTACTCATGGAGCATTGCCTTTAAGATTCCACACACTGCTGGATATCAACATTGAGATCTAGTACTCTCTGAAGCTGAATCAACACCCTGCTGTATACTCATGAACAATCAGGAGGGCAAACAGCTGTTTACAGATGGTTATTTCTAACTTTAAAGGAGAATGTGGCTTGGTTAATATTCCTTACTTATAGGATAGCAACCTGTAGGTGGCCCTAGCAGTGGTCTGCAACGTGTGGCTCTCCAGCTGTTGGAAAACTACAACTCCCATCATAGTTACATATGTTACATAGTTTGTCAGGCCGAAAAAAGACATACGTCCATCCAGTTCAGTCTATTGTGCTAAAGTGTTGCTAAAGTGTTAAAATGTTGATCCAGAGGAAGGCAAAAACCCCCATGAGGTAGTAGCCAATTGTTCTCATGTTAGGGAAAATATTCCTTCCTGACTCCAATCTGGCAATCGGATCAACGACCCCCCTCCAAATCCTAGTCATTATAACTTGTTATATATATAAATAATAATATTATATATATATATATAATATATATATATAATATATATATATATTATATATATATATATATATATATATATAATATAACTTGTTATCATGCATTTATATATTCTATATCAGTGGGCATGGTGGGAGATGTAGTTTCCAAATAACTGGAGAGCCGCACGTTGCAGACCCCTGCCCTAGAGAGACATGCTTTTTTGCTTCTTGAGGAGCTACAATAATTTGCATCCAAATCTTATTGTAATTCAGTTATATCTTACTTGCAGTACCACTCTTCACCAAGATTGCGAACAATATTTCATATAGAGACCTATGCAACAGCGCCCCCAGATGAATTACCACTTCCATTTCACAAGTGCCTACATTTTATTTTGTTTTACTATGTCTAATATTTCTATCAATAAAAAAAATAAATTATTAAATTCCTTACTACTAACTCTTTTTTTCCATATTATTTTGCTTTTCTTCACAAAAGCACAAAAAGGAGACTGTACAATGGGATAAAAGTATAAATCTCCCCTGTAATTAAAAATGAAGCAATATTTATTGTCTTCAATTAACTCAGAGACAGAATACATTAGCCTTTTCCAGACCCGCTCTGATGGGGAATGGTATACGCGGCAGCCAGCAAAGACCTTGAACCTAAGTTTACTCCTATTCCGGTGATGTATTTGGCCATGTATTGCCAGGATAAACAGGGAAGGTAATTAACCATAAAAATTCAGAGTAGTCACAGATCAATATTCACTCCTAGTAGAGCTAAAAGCCATCTAAATGCAACGGTCGGAATCCGGCGAAATGATACAAAAACAGAATGTTGACAATTTTAGTTTTGAAACAAAATACAGGCAGTCCCCGACTTACACTGCTCCGACTTACATCTGTCTCCTAGTTACAAACGGAGACTTATGGGGAATGCTGGCACTTGTAGTTCCATGTTCCACAGCAGATAGTAGCTATGGAACATCAAGTTCCAGCATGCCACAGCAGCACATGAGGTGACATTGTCTTATCAGGGGCACAGACAGCAAAACAAATGTACAAACCCTTCCCTGCACAATACAAAACGAAAAAAAAACACAAAAAACTTTTATGCTGGAGTTACATTTAATAAATATACCTGTTCCGACTTACATACAAATTCAACTTAAGAACAAACCCACAGACGCTATCCCGTTCGTAACCCAGGGACTGCCTATAATAGTAAACACAATACAATATCAGTAGCACTCTATAGATACTAAAAACGGTCAAAGAGGACATAGGAATATTTTTGAACAGCATTTCTGCTACTGTAGAATATATGAAAAATTTGAGGCTCTTAGTGTACATTTTTGATCACAACTGTAAATGCCCACCTAGCACGGCAAGGTGACCCCAATTCATGAGGGAACCTACGCTACATACTGCCTCTTGGTGTCTGTTCATACCTCCACATTTCAGGGTTAGAAGGTTCCAGCTATAAACCTGATCTGATTAGAAAGCCTGTGCATTGGACATAAGAATTTTTTGGAACAGCATTTCTGCTACTATGAAATATATGAAAAAATTTGAGGTTCTTAGTGTACATTTTTTATCAAAACTGTAAATGCCCACCTACCATGGCAAGGTGACCCTAATTCAGGTGGGAACCTACGCTAAATGCTACCTCTCTTGGTGTCTGTTCAGACCTCCACATTTCAGCATTAGAACGTTCCAGCTATAAGGCTATGTTCACACGGGGTACTTTCGGCACCGCGTATTTGCGCTCTAATACAAGCGAGATGCGTGCTAAAATTACAGTAATCCATAGTTCTCATAGAGAACTATGTATTACAACTCCTCTCCCCGCTCGTACAGTACGATCGTATTGTATGCGTGGGGAGATAAGTAACAGGTCAATTATTTGAAGCAAATTTGCGCCGTGAGTAATGAATGTCAATGGGGCTGGAGGGCTACGTCCCCCCCCCCCCCCCCCCCCGCACCAAGGGAATACGCGCGCATATTAGCGCGAGCTCCCGAAAGACATGATGTACTGTGGCGCATACTGAACGCGCCGCAGTACATCGTGTGAGCATGCCCTAAACCCAGGGGCGTAGCTAGAGAAGCCAGGGCCCCAAAGCAAACTTTTGGATGGGCCCCCCCCCTCCTCGCCCACCTCCCTGACCACGACCATGTACCAGGACATGCTGTTAGATAATGTAGATAATACAAGGGGCAAATATCTCACTAAACATCTCACCATCATACTGCTACCAAACAAATCCCACAATACTAAGACCAGCATTACCAATAACGCTATTACATAAGGACCTGATTATACCGCCAGAACACAACCACAAATTACCACCACATAGTGACTGAATAATAACCCTACACTATTACTGATCAGTCTACAAAGACCAATACTGTCTTATAATAATAATAATAATAATAATAATAATAATAATAATAAATAATATATATAATAATATAGTGACCATATAGTGGTAAAATACCATGTACACAGGCTCTGCAGACTGTATATTACCTCCATACAGTGACATATAGTGGTAGACACCAGTGTATACACTGGCTCTGCAGACTGCATATTAACTCCATACAGTGACCATATAGTGGTACACAGCAGTGTATACAGACTCTGCAGACTGTATATTACCCCCATACAGTGACCATATAGTGGTAGACAGCAGTGTACACAGCCTGTGCATACATATAAGTGATTACAGTGCAGTTACATCTTGTGACTCACAGGTGACGTTTCTCTGACCAGTCATTGACTTTCTCTTTTGTTCTGCATCCGGTCCAGACCGTCCAGACCTTCATGATGACATCTCCCGACCACTTGTCCCTGCAGATTTAGACACAAATATCTTAGACTCCTTACTTTTCCAGCACCTGCCCCCCTGGCTATATGGGGTCCATTTAGGCAGGCAGGGCTTAGATAGGATATATGGGACCCCAGATAGGCAAGGTTTAGGTAGCCAATAGAGTGCCCATATAGGCAGGCAGGGTTTAGGTAGCTATAGGGAGCCATACAGGTAGACAGGGGTTAGGTGGGCTATGGGGGCCATATAGGTAGGGTTTAGGTAGCTAAAGGGGCCCCATATAAGTAGACAGGCAGGCTTGTGGGGGTATACAGGCAGGTTTGTGGGGGCTGCATACGGCAGGCATGTGGGGGTATACGGCAGGCATGTGGGGGTATACAAGCAGGCATGTGGGGGCTGTATAGGCAGACATATGGGGGGGTATAGGCAGGCAAATGGGGGTATAGGCAGGAATATGGGGGTGTATAGGTAGGCATATGGGGGTATAGGCAGGCATATGGGGTTATAGGCAGGCATATAGGGGTATAGGCAGGCATATGGGGGGTATAGGCAGGCATATGGGGGGGTATAGGCAGGCATATGGGAGGTATAGGCAGGCATATGGGGGGTATAGGCAGGCATATGGGGGGTATAGGCAGGCATATGGGGGGTATAGGCAGGCATATGGGGGGCTATATAGGCAGGCATATGGTGGGGTATAGGCAGGCATATGGGGGGTATATAGGCAGGCATATGGGGTAGGTAAAATAAGAAATCACTTACTCACCTCGGTCCACGCTCCCCCGATGCGCCGCTCGCTCCGCTCTGCTGCTCTCCCTGCAGCCTCTGCGCTCAGCGCGGGCGGCGCGGTGATGTGACCACAGAGCGCTGGCAGGGGGAAGTAGCAGAGCGGAGCGATCGGCGCTCCATTCTGCTAGGTCTCTGTAGCGCTGCCTCTGAACGCTCGGGCCGGAGGGCCCGGGCGTTCAGAGGGAGTATGCGCCGGGCCCCGCAGCTCCCCGCCCGCCGCAGTGAACTGTTAAGTTCACTGCCGGCGGGCACAGGAGCGGCATTACCGGGGTAGCGGACGCGGTAGCAGCTGCCCGGGGCCCCCTAAGCGCAGGGGCCCCGTAGCAACTGCTACCCCTGCTACCCCAGTAGTTACGCCCCTGCCTAAACCTGATCTGATTATAAAGCCTGTCCAGGTGGCTAGAGTGCATAAACCCAGCTGGGGACTAGCCACTTCCCCATACAAATAGTCAAAAAACAAAGTCTGGTGAGCACATCCGTGTTGAAAAATAAACATAGGTGCACACTGTTGTGGCAGTCAAAAGCTATGCAAGCACAGTAAAATATCAGTAGCACTCTATAGGCACTAAAAACAGTCAAAGACGACATAAGAATTTTTTGGAAGAGCATTTCTGCTACTATGGAATATATGAAAAATTTGATGCCCACCTACCGCGGGAGGTAATAGTAAATACTTCCCGATGATGGATGATAAACACATCTACCTTGTACGAAGTCAACCTCTGACAGCTCTGCTATTACTTATGGTCATACGCTACCGAACACCCGGCCAGTGGACTCATTGTTGGTGGCTTTTGAGGATCACCACACTTTCGGATAGTGTGAGAATACATTGCTTTATTTTGTCTGACCTTCTTACCTCTATTATGTTTCCTATATGGTTCATTTCTCCTTACAGACGACTCCACCACTGGCATTGTATACCTCTTTTACACTTGTTTTCTTAGCTGTGATGCCCACTTGATCTTTTTCTTTCGCTCCTTTTTATCAATATGCCCTTGGGGTAGAAAGACTTTGAAATCTCAGCAGTGGGTGAAATAATTTATCAGGGATTTCATACTCTGTGGGGAGCTAGGAGGTATCTCCAACTTGGCGGTCCCTTTGTAATTCCTTCCTAGATTATGTTTTCCCGGGCTGGGAATAGACATCTGTCGCTGAATTTTATGTTGTATATTTTCCCACTAGGCCCACCTCATTCTCATCCTACTATTCTTCACCCTTAGTAATTCAATACTCCAGGTGCGTCACTGGTTTTCCAATTTTTTTTTTTTCTTTTGGACACAGAAGGCTTCTTGGCACAGTTGTTAAGACACAATAGGCCCAGCATGGCCTTTCTGAATCCTCAGTTTTTAGATCTGTCTCCGGGGAACTTTGCATGACAATAGCCACCTACGGATGCTTTGAGGCTTATTATGTTGGCCAAAAGTAGCATCTGTTAAAGGGTCTAGTGGCTGAAGGAGCTCCATTCAAAGATCCTCTCATTTCCATGTGGGTTCGTTTAGGTCAGGCTTTAATAAGGAGTCACTGAAGCAGACCGCAAAATGGAGCAATCAAAACAAATGCTTATATAAAAGAGCTGGGAACGTGCGAGAAGCTAATAGTTTGATGTGTTAAAATATCGAAGTGCAGAAGTCACATTGTAAATGTGAACACTTAATCCACCACATAATGGTCAGACCCTCATGTGCTATTTTGGCTTCAACTTTCCAGACTGGCAATCATTGGGGCCCATAGCAAAATGAGATGGAACCTCATCATATAATGATGGTAAACTGAAGCAACAACATAACTAGCAATAACTAAAGCTATAAATAATAAAGCCATCTATCAGAGAACATACATAGTAGAGCTAAATAGGAGAAAGCCTCCATTCCCTACATAAACTATGTCTTGCACCTTAGTGGGCCCTTCAAGCTCTGGGCACCTGTTTCCCTGAAAATAAGCCAGTGTGTTATATTATGTTTTGCTCCTAAAGATGCCCTAGGTCTTATTTTCAGGGGATGTCTTATTTTTCCATGAACAAGAATTCACATTTAGGGCCACATGTATGAACCTGTTTAGGTCTAAAACTCACTCTTTTGCCCATAGGTTACTATGGGCAAAAAAGTGAGTTTTAGACCTAAACAGGTTCATACATGCGGCCCTTAGTGTTGAACAAATCCACATTTATTAATATACTGTAGTCCAAATATCAGCATAACCAGACAAACTCTGAATCCATCAAGAATTTCTTGTAACTCTATTAACAGGTACATTTATCGATTCCGGTATTTATGAGCAAAAATCAACATTTATTCAAAGAACGTCATGTCATCATCTTCTGGAACATCATCTTAACCCTCCAAACCCTGAATTTCATGGTGAATTTCTTGTGACTCCATTCCTTTTAGAATCATTGTCCCCAATCTCTCTAGCAATAGAGCTTTCCGTAAATGAGCACCTCTTGTCCAGGTAGCCTCCCACACAAGGTAAGACCTATCTAAATGATCTGCTAGCATTAATGTATGGAGTGGGGGGAGCTGTAGCAATGACTGCCGCTAGGTCTTATTTTCAGGTGAGGCCTTATATTTCTCAGCTTGAAAAAAAATTGTACTAGGTCTTATTTTCGGGAGACAGCCAGATTGTCTTTTCGGGGAAACAGGTTAACAGCTGCAATGGCTACTACAGCGATAGCTACACCCATGGTAGAGCCTGTAGGACAGGGATGCCAAAGTCATTTTCACTGAGGGCCACATTAGTTTTATGGCTTCCCTCAAAAGGCCATTGGAGGGTGTAGGATGGCGGCCAGGGTACCTGGGTAGGACTATCAGAGCTGTGCCACTGCCTGTAAGTTGTGGAACAGGTCAGTGGAGTGATGTAAAGCCCCAAATTCAAAATGGCACCCGCTCCCTGTACTGGCACTGCTGCCTCTGCACAGCTTAATTAGGCCTCAAAAAATGTCATGGTGGTGCGGATTTGAGATATGTGCTGTTGGATATCAGGAAGAAAATTGGGACTTTGAGTTTTTTCTACTATGTTAAAATTTTATTTTTTTGTGAATAAAGGAGTGTCTCATTATAAACAACCATACTTAGAATTGGTTGGTCACCCCAGGTCCTGCTCCCGGCCTGAGGTCGTCAGTCAATTCTGAAGACAAAGCCTCAGCTAAAAAATGTAGTATTACATGGTGGCCATTGAGGTTATAGGCTATCCATGTAATACAAGGACAAACCCTCCTAATGAGGCTTATAGAAGTGGTCTTGATTCAGAGATCCCACCCCCAAAAAACATCCTCATGTCCTAGTATGGTTTTGAACAGGAACTCTTTTTGTGAGACAATGCCTTGAAAAACAATTTATTATCTTAAAAATATAAAAAACTATTAAAATTATTTATAACAGCTTTTATGGTAAATGTGGATGACAATCAATGTATGTTATTACGGCTTCAACCCGATTCTTGAAAAACAGAACTTTGCAACCAAAAACATTGTGGCCATTGCGATGATAGGATGTCCCTGTAATACAAGGACACCTCAAACCTCCTAAAGAAGATCATAGTATTGATCCTGAATTGGAGACTGCATTAAAATATCCTTATCCCCCATTAGAGTTTGTGGACAGGGATTATTTTTGTAAGACCACTCATTGAATGAGAATTTACCACTTTACAAATGAGAACAAAAAATTAAAATTATTTTTAAAAATTATGATAAATATAGATCCCAAGCAATGTGAGTGATTCTAGCTCTACCAGATTCTTGAAAAGTAAAACCAGGGGATGCCCCAAAGTCGAATTTACCCTAATACTAAATATAACCCTAATGCTGCCCATTATCGAAAACCCTAAAACTAAATTGTAGGTTAAGGTTTTTTTTTTTTTTTTTACTGCGTTTTAATGGGTTAATTTATGCTGATGCTTCTGTTGCTCCAACATCACTTCCATCTGATGTCACTTCTGAAGCAATGTTGAATTAGGGCCAGAAGTAAATTCAGACGGAGGTGGCATTCGGAGTGTCAGGGCTTAGGAACCAGATACACCAGGAAAATGATAAATGAATCCATTAAAAATCAGAAAATAACCTAACCTCAATGTAGTGGTTACGGTCAATTTTTTGATGACATTTGGAAAAAAAAAATGATCTGGAATAACTAGAAGCAAATAGCTTGGATTGAAATCGAATATGACTTTGACCTGAATCCAAAGCATAACAATATTTTAAACAATGGGGAGTCCTGAAAATGAATTCTAGGAATTGTTTATAAAACTGTATGAAATTTGTAACAAAAATCTGCAGCAAAGTTTCAGACCTCCCTATACATTCTATTCTAAAAGTCCTAGTTTTGATAAATGACAGCCAGATTGTCCTTGTTGTCCATAGCAACAAATCAGATTAAAAATTTGATATAATTTACTTCTCTGGAAAATAGAAAGCTGTGTTCTGATTGGTTGCTATGGGTA
Organism: Phyllomedusa bahiana; assembly: GCA_025379985.1. NCBI lineage: Eukaryota > Metazoa > Chordata > Amphibia > Anura > Hylidae > Phyllomedusa > Phyllomedusa bahiana. The sequence continues at coordinate 54,990 of JAODAL010006674.1, forward strand.
ACAAGGACAGTCTTAAGGCATGTTCACACGGCTTATTTTGACGTGGTTTTGGACGAGGTTTTCTGAGTGTTTCTTCGCCCAAAACGCTTCCAAAACGCCCCCAGTTCATTTCATTGATTTGTATGTAAAACCTCGTTGTAGTTCACACACAACGAGGTTTTTGCTCGCTTCTATGGAAGCGCTGAAAAAGAAGTGACATTTCAATTCTTGAAGCGTGTTTTAGGCGCGTTTTAGGCACGTTTTTTTGCGCGTTTTTTTTGGCATGGTTTTGTCGCGGTTTTCGGCGCGGTTTTCCTCCTGGCTGTTAATTTGTATGGGTGAAAACCTCATCCAAAAACTTGCCGAGAAATGCCTCTAAAACTTTTTCTGAAGAAGCGTGTTTCAGGCTAGGTTTTGGGAGCAGAAACGCTCCGAAAACCTCGTTCAAAACCACGTCAAAATAAGCTGTGTGAACATGGCCTTATACTTAGACAGTTTTCATAAATGAGGCCTGATGGGCAGGGGTGCCAATAGGGCAGTACAGACAGTACTCCTGTTAGGGGCCCTAATCAAAATAGGGCCTACTGATATGTTTAAAAATAGGAACTAGTAGTGGGTGGGGACCCCATTTGTTTTGGCTGTATAGGGCCCTGAAACGGTTAATAGATGACTGATGGCAGCCCTGCCGATGGGTTTTAGTTGCATATTTTACTGTTCTGTTTTTCCCATACGAATTCAAATGGTAGATACATCGTGGGCTTAAGAATTCCTATTTGAATCACATGATTTGTAATGAGGAAAAACTCCACAAAAAAACACATATAATAAAAAAACTCAACACGAGTTTTATAAGCAGAAAAAAACCCCATAAAAATATGGTGAAAAAACAAGCAAAGTGCTTGAGAATAAATGGTAAGACAACAAACTGTGTGTAATTAACGTGGAAGAGCTAAAACCAACTATTTTATCATGTAAATGCATCATAGAAAAACACTTAGGGGGACATGTCAGAAAACTGTCTTGGTCTAAGACTTTCCTTGTTGCCCATAGCAACCAATCAGAGTGCCCCTTTCATTTTTTCAGAGCTCTGTATGAAATGAAAGGGGAACGCTGATAGGTTGCTAAGGGCAACAAGAACAGTCTTAGACCAAGACAGTTTTCAGACATGTCCCCCTTAGGCCATGTTCACACGGCTTAATTGCGGGTTGTAATTACGCCCCGCAATTACGCCGTGTGGACGGGGCGGGGCGGGAGCGGGGGGCCGCTAGTAAATGACGTTTCACTTATCTCTCCCACGGCGGATTCGCCGAGCAGGGAGAGGAGACGTAATCCATAGTTCTCTATGAGAACTGTGGATTACTGTAATGACTGGGACGTATTTCAGCCCGTAATTCGCGCAGTACGCCGCGAATTACGGGCTCAAATACGTGCCCAAATAAGCCGTGTGAACATGGCCTTAGGCCCTGAGTATTTCCATCTCAAACATTGATAGTGTATTGCTAGGATGTTCCATCAATGTGTGATAGGTGCAGGTTCCACCTCTGTGACCCGCACCTATCTCAGGAACGGGCCCCTAAGAGCATACCTCCCAACTGTCCCTATTTTGGAGGGACAGTCCCTATTTTTGACCCTTGTCCCCCTGTCCCTCTTTGCTCTATAAATATCCCTCTTTTTTATTTAAAAATCAGATTTGCGTCAATAAACTGAGTATCTTGCTTTAAAAAATATCTGGTTGCTTCCTCGCTGTATATTACATAACAACTTACTTAATATTTTATCATCGGATGCAAAGCAATCCTGAAAATGTCTCCCTTTTTGCCCTTCTAAAAAGTTGGCATGTATGTGTGGGGGCGTGGTTAGAGGCGCGTCTTGGTGTGATGTCATGTTTTGGGTGTGGTTAGAGGCGTGGCCTGATGTGTCCATTCACAACTGTTCCATGGGAGTTTCCATTAGCGGGGAGCGGAATGTTCTGTACTCGGAACTCCCATAGAATAGAATGAGGAGTCGTGCGCAAGCGTGACCGACTCTGTTCTGAACAGAAATTTTCGGGGGTGATTTGACTGTGTATTTCCATTTTGACTCCCAGATGGGTGCATCAGTTTTTACAAAAATAACATAGGTAAAACACTTAAAAAAACCTACTAAAAACACAATTATTTTTATTATTATTTTAGAGCCCCATTTTTCCAGGGTGCTGTACATTCGGGGGGGAGAGGGTGGGTGTTACATACATAAGTCAAACAAGTACAATGGTGATGACAAATGACTAACAACTGGTACAGAGGGAGAGAGGACCCTGCCAGCAAAGGCTTACAATCTACTATTGGTGACATCAATGGGAAAATTAAGATCCTAAATCACTAACACTTTGATCCACAATCAACACCCGAGTATCTTTTTTTAAGACTAAAATACAGTGAACCTGCTCTAAGATTTAGCAGAGCTCAACTTGCCATTGATCCATGTTTCTTTTACATTTTGCCGACTCTCCGACAGCAGAAATAATAAATTGGACCATATAACGAACTCATTTCGGCCACATCTGCAGTGCATGAACTTTGAAGACTATTTTCACTCTCGGGGAAGGGGTAGATGCTCTCAGCAGGAGGGGCGGGTGACAAAACAACCTAAGAAGGGCGCCGTGAAGGCTAATGATGAAAAGATGCTGTGCTGTTTGGGTAGCTCGTGGTGTGCCAAGCTGCAAGTCATTATTCTGCCCAATGGACAGTGATTGACGAATGCGTTTGCTAAGAGATTCTGCAGCTGCCATGGCGTCTTTGCTCTACGGGTCCCGCTGTGGCATGCTAGGAGTATTTTCTCCATCGGTGCATTTGTAAGGACTGGGGAGGGATTTGGGCTTGTGTCATATAAGATGGATTTGCTCCTTAACTCTTTAGATTTGCATTTTTGCTCATTGCCGTTACTGCAGTAATTGGAAGGATACTTGGAGCTAATGTTGGGCTGTGTTTAAAGGGGAGCTCCAGTAGCACTACAGCACCCTGAGTTAGTTTTGGCTATAGACTTTCATAAGATTTTAGTATAGGACTAGCTCGGGTCATGGTTCATTGGCTCTTAGGTTGTCTGAATTTTCGGTTTACATTCCACATTGATGACTGTGTGTTGAGTTATTTTGCGGGCACACAACATTTACACTGTTATACAAGCTGTACACTGACTACTTTACATTGTATCAAAGTGTCACATCTTCGATGTTGTCTCAGGAAAAGATATAATACAATATTTAAAAAATGTGAGGGGTGTACTTACTTTTGTGAGATACTGTGTATGCATATATTGATAATTGATTACGACTTTTCTTCCTATAGGAGTCCTATTATGTAAGGGGTTGTCCATGTTATTTTATTTTTAGCATACTGTTGCTGATTGAAAATAAAAACACTTATATTCCCCCTCCTCTCACCTCAGATCCGGCCCTGGACCATCCTCATTCTCTGCCCATCTTTTTTCTTTCTGTCTTGATTCTAACGGGATGTCACCACTGCAGCCACTGATGTGCTGCATTGGTCAATTGCCATTGGCGCCCATCACCATTTGGCGCGGTTACATTTTTTTCACTGGATAACCCCTTACATTTTTCAGTTATGGGTCCCTTGTTCAGGATTACTGTTGTGCTTCTGATTCAGATCAAAGTCAAGTTGAACCTGGATCTGAGAGCTTCGGTTTGGGTTGGCCTATTCAAATTTTGGCAAAAATAGCTCAAAAATCAACTGTAACCCTAAATCTAAGTTAGGGTTAGGGTTATTTAGGTGCTAGGGGTTAACTCAACAGTCAAGTTGTGGCTTGACTTTCAGCCTGGCATCTTGTCCAACGTAACTCTCTGTAATGTGAGCATAAGCTCAGTGTTAACACCCTTTAAACCAGGCATGTCCAACTCAATGTCACCGAGGGCCACATCAGCACTATGGTTGTTCTCAGAAGGCCATTAAAGAGTCCTGGAGAGTAGTTAGGGTGCCTGGGTAGGTGTGTCAGGGCCTGCGTCTGTGAGTTGTTGAACAGAACAGTGTGGAGTGTGTTAACTGGAGCTCCGAATCCAAGATGGCGCCTACTGCGCTTCCATCTCCGTCAAGCACTGGCTGCATCATCCGGGAAAAGTGCAGAGCTGGTCTCAGCTCTTGCAGGCCACATAAAAAGATGTTTTGGGCAAGGTGCGGCCCATGGGACGAGTTTGGCATGTGCCTTAAGCAGTCCAAATTCCAACTTAGGGTTGGGTTTATAGTTACGGTTAAGGGTAGGTTTAGGGAAAAAATTTGAGTTCAGGATTTTCCTGATTTTCTGGATGGTTTTTTTTTGTATTTCTGTGATCATTATTGGACCTCTTTTAGGCTCACGTTCCTGTTCTGTGAATATTCCCAAACTGAATTTTTTTCACAAATTCAGTCGCACTTGTGTTAAGCTGAACAGAGCCCTATTCAAGTAATACTGTTCAGGACTATCAAGTATCTATTCAGCCAGCAAAGAGAACAGATAGAGTATCTCTTACTCTGGAGGACCTGTCATTTTCTGCACTATGCCCATTGATTTTAATAAGAACTGTGCAATGCCTCATTTCCCCTGTGGGAGCGCTGCAGGGAAAGAAAATACTCACTACTGAGTTCTCCCACCGATCTTTGTAGGTCACAGCAGAAGGAGAAGCTGTGCTCAGAGACTGAATTATCCAAATTGGAGAACTTCTTGACTATAGATGTTTGGGAAATCTGTCTCTAAATATAGATTCTTTATTCCAAATGTGAATAAATGTTAAAAAATTAAAAAGCAGAGGTACAATATGAAACTCATGAGTCCCAATACAAAATCTGTACCTGGGTCTCCATCTATCATGTGTCATTTTTAATACTGGTGAGTTTTTGTGTGGTGGATGGACTTTTGGGCTCCTAAGGGACTTGGGCCAAGTGCAACCACCAGATATATGCTCCTGGTGAGCCTTATTCATTGATTTCATTGTGATTTCCAGTCCTCAGCCCCAGCACAATTTTTATAATGTAAAGCCATGAAAAAAAGTACAAATTTAGGGGGACATGTATAAAGATTGGTGCATCGAAGCGCCTGTTTTCACGTTTTTTTTCTGTGAAAACTGTGCCTGATGTATGTCGGCGGGGCAAACTTCGACGCCTCCGACAGACAGACCACATTGAAATTGGTCTGCCTGTCGGAGCTTTAATGCACCTCACTTTGCCGACCCGCATTCATACATGCGTCGGTGTTTTCAAATGTGGTGCGTCCCGCCCCAGAACACCCACAGCACGCCCCTTTATGTTAGGCCCATTAGAAATTGGCGAAGCTTTCACCTAATGCGCCTAACACATAGGGGAGGTGCGTCCAACAGCGGAGCCGGCACCGAGAGCCGCATTATACACCAGAAAACCGGCGAAAACGACGATCATACATGTCCCCCTTAGATTCTCAATCTTCTCAAATCATAGTTTTTTATGGCTGGAAGTTCTAGTGCAGACCTGAACAACTTGGTATTTGGTGGGGGACAAAGTCAGCCAGCAACGACCCAGCATTGACTTGGAATGCCTCTGGACTGCCTAGGAGCACCACTGGGCCACCTGGGAATGCCCCAACTGTTGGGAACACCCCTAGACCGCTAGGGAATACCCATTTTAGGGTGAGGTTTGCAGAACCCTTTGGCGGGTTTCAAGCAGCTCGCCATATTGTGCCGGCCAGCTTTAGTGACTTGGATAGATACTGGTGGATTTTTGGATTTCTATTAATCCGATCTTTGATTTTATGATTTTTTGGGATTCTCTAGGATTACGGCCTGCTCAGCTGCTATGGGGTTAATTAGGGACAATACTTACCACAACCCATTTATGACCATTGTATACGCCGATGGAATAAACATTATGGGTTTTTAACGATGGGTTATTTGGAAACCTGTTAACAACTGTTTATGGTCTTTAGAAGACATACAAATACCAAGTATGAAGTAAAAAAAAAATGTTGAAATCAAAGTTCCGATTAAGTTTTATTAGGTAATTATGAAGATTGTTTTGAACATTTAATGTAGAAAATTAAAGTACATTGTGTTTCTCGGACTTGACAACTGCGTGCAAATGTGAAATAGCGTTTTGAAGCTTAAAAAGAATATAGAAACTGTGGTACTTGTATATTATGATAGATATTAATAAAACATTGCCCCCTAGTGGTGTTTTTCTCATTAAAAAAAACATGTTTTCCTAATGCTCAAAAATATTCCAAAGGAAAATAAACAAGATAGAGATTCTATTTGGATTACTACTTTCCATATCCTCTAATAGGGCATTATTGAGAGGATATACAGTAGCATAAGCGAAGAAGAAGAGAGGATACGGATCGTTCAGTACTCGTCTGTTTGGAATTGCCCCTTATTAGAACAGAGATTCTTCTTCTCGACGACTGAGGAGGACCATCTATCACATAGTTGCATGTTTCATTGAATGCACAACATGTAATTCCACAGTGGCCGCTACAGGGAAAAGGAGTGACTGTTTCCATTGCTGGATACCAGGAGATCTACTCTGATCACTAGTAGGTCCATAATTTGTGAAGGACCAGAAGCAGGTGAGATGTTGATGTAGGAGAGGGTTTTTGGGTGCACGTAAAAGGATCCCCAATCCTTAATGTAGTATAGATAATTCACGGCACACCATCAATATTGCTTTAGAAGTGATAGTTTACTCAACAGATTTGATAGACATTTGTCCAGTATAACATAAATTGAGTATATCAGAGAGAACAATGCATTCAAGGTAAACCAGATTATATCCCGGACGAGCCCCTCTATAATCTGGTTACCTTGAATGCATTGTTCTCTCTGATATACTCAATTTATGTTATAGTGGAGAAATGTCTATTGAATCTATGGATTAAACTATCACTTATAAAGCAATATTGATGGTGTGCCGTGACTCATCAGTTTTGAAGGGACTGTTGGCATCAATTATATCATCCTATAATCCACATATTTCGATAGTGTGACCCATTCTGGAAACACTCCGAAATTTAGATATATAGTTGGGCAGTAGTGTTGAGCGATTATAATCGACAAAGTTGAAATCGGCACGGTTTTTAAGTTGATCGGACATTTTCGATCACGCGATAATTTAGGTGAGAATCCGAGCATAATCTATTACTATTGCGCCATTTTCGGCGCTTCCTGTCATTTTGGCGGCCAGCAAATCAGCTTAGAGCATAGAGCAGGGTGAGCTGGGTGTGTGACGTCATGACTGGGATGTGTATGGTTGTCATTGGCTGGAAAAATCACATGACCTCGGTTTACATAGAACAGCCCTTCCTATTCAGCATCAGTGTGTCAGTGTGTCTCATAAGAGCAGGACGTGTGTTAGCTTTCTCTTCAATACAGCTCAGCGACACAGTTCTCTTTGTTCACACAGGCAACTATGCTTTTAGCTATGAACATTAGAATATAGGTAGATTAAAGAATTTCAGTTCTTAGTTAGTTAGGCTGAGACTTTTAAAGAAGCATCTAGCGCTGTACAGCCTCAGGAGGGTGGGGGGGCGTATGGTGTACGGGCGAACACAGGCAGGCAGGCAGGCTTTTGAAAGGAGAGTGTATATTGTGCAGCCCAGACTCTGCTTTGAACCTGCATTGAAATGGCTTTTCTGTACCAGTTTTTGCCCAGCACACCTCACACCTGAGGTGAAATAGTACCTTTTATTTTGTGCAGCCCGGTTTTGTTCAAAGACCCACCTTGTACTTACATTAGGATACAGAAATTATCTAGTAACTGCTGTTGTATTTCATAGGTGCAAAACCCACCTTTTATTATCCGTATAACTTTTAAATAGCTGTGTTGCACTTTGGTTCGCCCCAGTTTTTCAAATTGCCACCTTCTACTTAAATTTGGATACAGAAATCTCTTAGTTACTGTTGGCGCAGTTCATTGGTGCAAAAAACACCGTTTGTTGACCGAATAGTTTTTAAATAGCTGTATTGCACGTGGTGCGGCCCTAGTTTTTATCAAATAGCCAAGTTTTACGACAATTCTGATAGAAACATTTTCTAGCAACTGTTCTCGTTTGTCATTGCTGCAAAAAACGCAATTTCTCATCCGTGTAACTTCTGAATAGTTTTATTGCACTCGGTGAATCTCAGTTTGGCGCAGATAGCGCACTTGTGTGATAGTTTGTTGAAAACTATCAATTCCCAGTCCTACTGGGCAGTTGTAAATCCCTGGGAATGAAGGAAAAACACTGTTGATTTTGTCTTACGGTTCTTCCACCAGACCACATTTCACAGGTATTTGCTAGAAACAATTCAGTTTCTAATCCTAGTTGGCTGTAGGAAATTAGAGGGATTTAAGAATAGCTGTGATTTGCCGTCTTTCAATAAGAGACTGTCAAAAACTCTTCCATACCTTCTTAAATTTTTATTTTTCTGAACATGGAGCAAAATGCAGGTGGTAAGCGAGCAAAGAGGGGGTAGCACATGGAGGTAGAGGTACGAGAGAAGGTGCTCCTTCCAGTGCTGGCGACAACACGCATGCCAGCGGATCGTCAGTTGCAGGACCATCAGGCCTGTCATCGCTGGGTCAGGGCCCTGTGAATCTCAGTAACGAACAGCGTCGCCAAACTGTTCTGCAGTGGTTAATGCAACCTGCATCCAGCAGTCTTACCTCCTCGTCCTCCCAGTCCATACTCCTTTTGCCGACAGTTTTTAAATCTGGTGGTCATGCAGGTTTGGGGCTCATGCTGTGGCCCAGGACAGGTATAGTCAATGTCCAGTTCAACTAAAATGGTGGTTCAAAGACTCCTTTTTCCGGCACTTTTTAAATCTGGGGTCATGCAGGTTTGGGGCTCATGCTGTGGCCCAGGACAGGTATAGTCAATGTCCAGTTCAACTAAAATGGTGGTTGAAAGACTCCTTTTTCCGGCACTTTTTAATCTGTGGGTCAGACAGGTTTAAGGATCATGCTGCGTTCCAGGACAGGGATAGTCAATGTCCAGTTCAAGTAAAATGATGGTTCAAATCATACTGCCTTCTGGCACTTTTTAATTTGTGGGTCATGCAGGTTTAAGGGTCATGCTGCGGTACAAGACAGTGACTTTTATAACCTAATTGTGTTGCCTAAGATGTAGCACGTATCCATTTTACTGTTGTGGATGTTAATTCCAGCTTCTCCAGCCCTGTTTGGTGTAAGACTGAAGGTGTTGTTCCTCTCCCATAGACTTTAATGGTCATCGGCGATAATCTATTATCGACTATCGGATATCGTCTTGATAATTGCCGATATCGACTATCGACCCGATGACGATAGTCGACTTAATCGCTCATCACTATTGGGCAGCAATCACATTTAGGGGTTTTGGTCAGAATTTTGAGTATCGTAGGTAGTTCTAGTCTAAGGTCTGTTTTTGGGGGTCTGAATATATTTTCCTATGGCCTTTTATATAGGCCACTACCCTAACCCATTGCTCTATTATCACCCTGTAGAGAGTTCTTCGAGGATGACTGTTCTGTCCATGGGAGACATAGAAACATGTGAGTGTGATATAAATATATTATAAACAGCTGATCATTCAGTGTCCTGGAGCTTTACGGGGCCCAAAAGCCCTTCTACTGCATGAAAAGATACCAGTATTATAAATGGCACAAGGTTGGTGGGCGCCCCATTTATGGATTTTGCACTTGGGCCCTTGAGCTGGGTCACCTGTTCCAGGGGATAAAGTGTCTGCAGGTGTCCATTTGTTCTGAAGTATATGCAGGGCTGCCATCAGTAAAGCCAAAGCACCTGCCTCTCCCACCTATTACCAGTTCCTAACCTACAATGCCCCTTCTTTCTTGATTTTGACAGAAGTACTGCCAGTACTGCCCTAAGGGTCACCCCTGAGTATGTGGGGGAGTAGGTATCAAGACAATATGACAAAACTATGCCATAGACATCTCTAGTGGAAGAACCCCGCCATCAAAATCAAAGTCTTCTTGGTTTCCTAGATGTAACAATTGTTCTGTCAAATTGAATCATCTGAAGACAGTTCAGTTTCACTCCTGCTGCTAAATCTCAGATTCTGAGTTTCCGCTGCCATCGATAAATATAGGGTTAGACGTGCCAGACATGGATCTGCCAAACAGAGATGTACTTACACTTTTAATGAAACAAGTCAGCCACTGGATGCCGAGTCTGGGTACTCGAAGGCTGAGGCTGCACCTGGGTTGTTTCATTAACAAGTCCCCTCTCCGATGTGTTCCATTAACACTCCGTTATCTGATTACCACTTTGCTTATTTCCTGAGCTAATCCATATTTCATCTAGATACAAGACTGAGCACACATTCATTACATACCTCTCATTAAGCTTGATTTTCACTTAATGCTGTTTTTAAGATTGGTTGTTTGGGGTTAGAAAAACACGGCTTTAGTAAACAGCGCCACCTTTATCCATAGGTTGTGCCTGGTATTGCAGCTGAAGTAAATGGGAGTGAGCTATGATCACAGACACACTATATGGGCAGGAATGGGGTTAGCAGCTATGGTTTGATCCAACCTCATCCCCATAGGGCTGAATTAATATGTTCGTCTATGTCAGTTGTGCGCGGATGAAGTAAACATTGGCCAGCAATGCTGGGTAAGTGTTCACGAATGTTCTCAGAAGAATAATTGATAGACTGATTTATTGCTGGTTTCTCAAGGAAGGTTTGGAGTGTGGAATATATTGGAAAATGGCAGAGAGATGTTATTTTATTAGTCGGATCCTTGCACTTGACCACAAGGCCACTTGACAGTGAATTGATTGAAGTATACATTAGTCAACGATTTGAGGGTCCTGAAGTCATTTATTTTTAAAGTTCTTGTTTATTTGGTCTCTGACCTAGTCGTCAGATACTGCAGATACAGTAGTAACCTGACTCATTCTCTTAAAGGGACAGTAAAGTAAGAAAAAAAATCTATATATAATCATAACAAATAGCCAAATACCAAGAACACTGACACCACTCTGAAATGACCATGGTAACACTGATGACAGAGGCAGACCACTGCTTTGATGGAGTTCATGAAACCTGGGGACTCTGGACTTTTTAGGATCACCTTCTCTAGAAGAAATATAGTGTAACCAATATATATTGGACCAAATATAATGAATTCGGGGAGCAAACATTAGTCCACTCTATAGTAGGTTGCAAACGTTGGCACCATGATTGGGGGGCCTGTTTTGATTTCCTTTTTTAGCCCCGTATTATAAGTATGCGTGCCAATGGAAGGCTACAAAAATTACCTTCTAGAGCAGGGGTATCAAACTCATTTTCACAGAGTGAAAACTATTTGTTGTAGAAATTTATAGATGTGTCAGCAGAAGTCAATGCGGTCTCCACCCAAGTGGCCCCCTTTGATTGGACAGTGCAAAAACTTTCCTGTAGAAATGTACAGACCCGTAGACAAAGTCATTGTGGTCTCCATCCAAGTGGCCACCATTGATTAGGCTGTGCTAAAAATTTCATGGAGAAATCTATAGACCTGTAGGCATTGTGGTCTCCACTTCAAGTGGCCACTTTTGATTAAACTGTGCCAAAAAATTCCAGTAAAAGTTTACAGACCTGTAGGCAAATTCGTTGTAGTCTCCACTTCAAGTGAGCATGTCTGGTCGGACTGTGCAAAGAAATTTCTGCATAAATGCATAGACCTTTAGGCAGTCATTGTGGTCTCCAACCAAGTAGTTGCCTCTGATAGGAACTGTGGAAAAAAAAAAATTCTGTAAAAATGTATAGACCTGTAGGCAGAAGTCAATATGATCTTCATCCAAGTGGCCACCTTTGATTGGACAGTGCAAAAAATTTCCTGTAGAAATTTACACACCCATAGACAAAGTCATTGTGGTCTCCATCCAAGTGGCCACCTTTGATTAGGCTGTGCTAAAAATTTCCTGGAGAAATCTATAGACCTGTAGGCACTTCAAGTGGCCACTTTTGATTATACTGTGCCAAAAAATTCCAGTAAAAGTTTACAGACCTGTGACTATGTCTGGTCGGACTGTGCGAAAAAATTTCTACATAAATGCAGAGACCTTTAAGCAAAGTCATTGTGGTCTACAACCAAGTAGTTGCTTCTGATGGGACTGTGCAAAAAAAAAAAATCCCCATTTATAGACCTGTAGGCAGAAATCAATGTGATCTTCATCCAAGTGGTCACCTTTGATTGTACTGTGCAAACACATATCTGGTAGAAACTTACAGACCTGTAGGCAGAAGTCACTGTGGTCTCCACTCGATGTCAAGTTGAACTTCCGCTAAAAAATTTCCTATAGAAAGTTATAAGTGTGTAGGCAGAAGTCATTGTGGTCTCCGCTCCGAGTGGCCATGTCTGGTTGGAGTGTTCTAAAAGTTCCTGTTGTGTAGGCAGAAGTCAATGTGGTCTCACTCCAAGTGGTTGCCTCTGATTGAACTCTGTAGAAATCTATAGAGGTGTCAGCAGAAGTCAATGCGGTTTCCGCCCAAGTGGTCACCTTTGATTGGACTGTGCAACAAAGTTCCTGTAGAACTTTATAGACCAGTAAGCAGAAGTATTGTGGTCTCCACTCCAAGTAGCCATGTCTGGTTGGACTATGCTAAAAATTTCCTGTACAAAATGATCTTTAGGCAAGACCTTTAGGCAAAGTCATTGTGGTCTCTAACCAAGTAGTTGCCTCTAATCGGAACTGTGCAAAAAAAAAATTATCTGTAAAAATTTATAGACCTGTAGGCAGAAGTCAATGTGGTCTTCATCCCAGTGGTCACCTTTGTTTGGGCTGTGCAAAAGAATTCCTAGACAAATTTATAAACCTACAGGCAGAAGTCGTAAATTTGTAGTGGAAAATTCTAAGTGAAATATTCCCAGGACAGAGGTAACGATAATAGCAAAAGGATAAAGAGGCCGTCAACATAATTATTTTTACAATCACTTAAATTATTGTGACCTCCATGGTCTCGCGTAGCCTGAAAAATGACCTGTCGAGACATATTTGTCTCATGCGTATTTTCATTTGCTGATTTCGGCCTTGTCAGAAATTCCAGTTTAGGGCTTCAGTCGAAGCATGGTAATGAATTTTAACAGCAGCCTCGGTGGCCCCTTGACACTGTATTAGCTATGTCGTGCTTGTTGACAGGATACCGAGCGTCTGGATCTGACTTCTGTCACCATGGTGGCTCCTGTTTGAAGGAGCGGAGGATCGCCATGCTGTCTGCAATAAAGCCGTATGACATTTTACAGACAATGTACTGAAGAAGGAATTTTCATTGCTGTTTTTGAATGTGGACCTTAAATTGTAAAAAGGGATTTGAATGTAATGATTTTAGGCCATTTTTTAGAGTTACGATTCTTTATTAATATCCTAATTACATGTTTAATCTTGTCTTCTGCAAATCAGATAATTCCGACATTAAAGCAGTATTCATGTTTTATTGATGCGCTTCAAACATTTAGGCAAATGTAAATAAGGACTATACAAATACATTGCTTTTCTGATTTTGCTTTGTTCAGGATATGAAGGAGATTTTATCTAATGTGCACACAAGTTTCTCTAGGTTTATGTCCCCCTCTCCCTGCTCTCTCTGCTCTGATTGCCCTAAGCTGCCTGTCCTACTATGGTGAGTCACTTACTCCCTGCTGAATCTTATCAGTAGCACAGGAGCTTGTATATTTAAATTAGTGACAAGTTTTAACCCTTTAAAGACCTGTAGCCTTGTACGGTACAGTTTATAAACCTTCAGCTCTCGTGTCACTGTAACAGGATCATCTAGGAGTAGCAGAGCTAATATGTCAATCACTACTGTAGATCCACAAACAGTCTGGCCAGGAAGTGTGAGTCTGAAGCTGCCACGGCTCTGTAAAACCACATGATGAGACAACTATGTAAAGTAACCATAACGAAGAAGCATACATTAAAGCTCTATGGGTTCTAGTGCCAAATCTGTTACATACATAATCTATGCACTAGTGAAGAGGTTATATTGCAGAAGGTTCTTCAGACTCCTGGAGCCCATGGTCCAAGTGCAACTGCTATCTCTTTAGTTTTGCACCTGCTAAAAAGGCTAAATACAACAGATTGTTTGTACTTGGATTCTTAGGCTATGTTCACGCGGCTTGAACTGGGGCGCACTTCGCCACCTACTTCATGGTGTACTGCGCTCAGATACGAGCGAAATGCGCCCCGGTCATTACTGCCGCGAGTAATAGCAGTCTAGGGGGCCGGCGGGCTGCTCCCCCCCCCCGCCCCGCGGAAGTACGTGCCAATCGGCGCGAGCTCCCGAAGTCCCGGCGTAATTGTGGGGCGTACTATACGCCCCGCGATTAGCCGTGTGAACTTAGCCTTAGGGAAACATGTATGAAGCTTGGCGTCAACACGTCAGTTCTAAATCGATATAGAGGAGTGTAGAATGCAACAGTATGTATGAACCGGGTGTATGTTGGTTCATAAATCTGGCATGTGGTATGCCATTCAAAGCATAGCATATCTTTGGTGTATATCTTTACCGCCTAGTACATCTTTGTCTCATAGCATAGCATATATTTGGCGCATAGTACCTCTGGCTCCAAGCACAACTTTCTCACATAGCATAGCACATCTTTGGCGCATTTAAAAGTGCGTGCCTGGCGTACGACAGTTCATACATCTATAGTACAGGACAAGATATGCCAGGACAAGATACGCCAAAGAATGTTGCAGCCCCATTCATATATGTGGCCCTTAGTGTCAGAGCTATCCTTTGGGCCCTAAGGGCGACATGTCCCAACACACCAACGCCAGTTTTTTGTTCTATTTTGCGGCAAACCCACTTTTTACGCCATATTCTTGTTGTAAATGAACTGTCGTACACCAAAACTAGGCGCATTATACGCCGGGAACGACACTTTGTAATGCGCCTAAATATGGTGCACTGTGCGCCCCCGTTGCGAAATGCGCCTATTGAGGCGCCTTACATATGTTATGCGCCCCCGTCGGGCAATGAGCCTCGATAGACGCATACCATATACTACCAATGATATGCTATGTGCCGAGTGTTGAGCAATGCGCCCTTTTTTGATGCAATGCCCCCTTTTTTGATACAATGCCCCCTTTTTTGATACAATGCCCCCTTTTTTGATGCAATGCCCCCTTTTTTGATATGATGCCCCCTTTTTTAAAAAAAATGCCCCCTTTTTTGATACAATGCCCCCTTTTTTGATGCAGTGCCCCCTTTTTGATGCAATGCGCCCTTTTTTGATACAATGCCCCCTTTTCTGATAGAATGCTCCCTTTTCTGATACAATGCCCCCTTGTTTGATGCAATGCGCCCTTGTTTGATATGATGGCCCCTTTTTTGATACAATGCCCCCTTTTTTGATGCAATGCCCCCTTTTCTGATACAATGCACCCTTTTCTGATACAATGCTCCCTTTTCTGATACAATGCACCCTTTTCTGATACAATGCTCCCTTTTTTGATGCAATGTGCCCTTTTTTTTGATGCAATGCGTCCTTTTTTGATACAATGTGCCATTTTAGGGGCATTAAGTAATCTATTCAAGGTCTACCAGCCGCCAATTTTTAGAAAGTATAGGACTTTCAGGCGCCCGTTACACTGATTTAATGCGACTAAAACTGGCATGGATACACCACTTTGCGGACCTCTCGCCCTAAGTGTTTTACATTAGCATGGTGAAAAAAAGATTAATGTCTATCAAGTTCAAGCAAGGGTGGAGAAAGATGTGGATGAATGTCTAAGAAATCTATACCATATGGTACTCTAGTGTTGTACTTTTTATCATATGTCTCCATTTGGTACGCTATAAGGGTACCATGTGATTAGTGTTGATCGAATAGAGTCCTGTTCAGTTTGCCACTTTTGAACCAAACCTCGGTATGTCCTGGACCCAATTTTTTTCTCTTACCAGATCCCTAACTCTAACCCTATCCCTAATGCTAACCGTAGATGTAACCCTAAAATTAAGTTAGGGCTTTTAGCATGCTCTAGGGCTTAACTTACCTTTCAGCATTGCTTTAGGCCTCTCAAAGCTTTTGCTGTAGCAACACTTGGTTATTTTTTCAGCGGATTCGGTATTTTGAATCTTCTGAAAAATCTACCGTATCCGGCACTGTGTAGCCCTCAATCGAAAATCTGTGCTGTAGTCTACACAGCAGGAATTTATTAATGTGGGGAAACCAAAAATGAAAAACATCCAGTGGAATATAGAACATGTTCTATATTCCGTGGGAATGACGTTGGATTTCCACAGCCCTAATGTACTGGGCCGCCGAGAATCTGAAATGCGACCACCGTTTTTTGCGCAAAAAAAATTGGTCTAGCAAAGTGAAAATGGCGTTGGATTTTGGATGGCTTTTTCACTTTGCTGTGTGGACCTAGCCTAAAGAAGATTAGATTGTTTACCTTTGATAAGCTCTTGTTTTCACTCCTTACAGCTCTGTACCTTTGTTTACTAAAGATTAAATCCCCTGCACTTATGTCACTGTAAGGCTCAGCTAGTTATAGAGGAGCTAAATATGCCTAACACTGCTACAGAACCACCAACAGCCTAACTAAAAATGTGCTTGTTAGGGCATGTCCCCACGGCATGGGTTTGCGGTCGGTTTTTCAGACGGTTTGCGGTTTTGCAGACTGTCTGAAAAACCATCCGCAAACGAGCACAACGGGCTTCTATAGAAAAACCGTGCATCAGTCCCCACTGCACGGGTTTTACGCCTGGCGGTTTTTCAAACCGCCGGCCGGCTGAACTTTGTGCTTGTTCATTCTTCCGCCCAGTTTTCGGATGGAATATGTGAATGGGAAGGGGGAGGGCTTTCCTCCGCTCATCGCAGAGAAAAGCCCCCCGCCCCCACCACGGCTGTGGGGACGGCACACAAACCGGACAAATACCGGTCGGATAAATACCGGTCGGTATTTGTCCGTTGCCATGTAAACGGACCCTTAAACAGCATGATGAAAAGACCCTTTTATGGATTGGAATTGAGGAACACTTCTGTTGACTATCAATAGAAACTGAGCTCTCTGTGCCAGTCTTTAGTTGTAAAGCCCAAGAAGAATCATCCTTGAGCATCTACTGCCTTACTCCCCTTACAGCACAGTTTGTGTACATTATACCCTATCTGGATGTATCATAAGTGATGGGCAGACACACTTGTGTGATAAAGCCACAAAATATATTGCAGTCTCATGTTATGTTCTAACTTGTTAGAAGCATTTTACCCATTTACAGCTAATGGGATTTGAGTTTCATTGATTTCAGACATTCAACAAATGATCATTTACTTAAACAGACCAAATGATGACTCAATGGGATTGTTAAAGACATCATCTGAAGCTTTCTGCAGTGCATGACTCTCCCTTGGAGAAACAGGAGGGATTGGATTAGAGCAGACAGAAGAGTATCCGTGATTTCACATACATCATTAGAGCTGCTGAACGTCCTTGATTAAACTCTATACCATGGACTGAAAATACGGTCCCAACACGTTCTATTAGCATCTAAATGCTGAGATCTGTGGTCCCTTATCCTCCGAGCAGCCATTACATTTCATGGTTTTCTATGATGTATTAATTTCCTGTGTGTACAGGATATTTTGCCGTTTCATTTGACAATTAACATACATTTTTTACATACTCTTAGCAAGGAGGATTGCATGGCCTATAAGACTCCTCACACCAGCTCGACCCTCTCCAAAAGAAGACACATTTTCCCACATGAGCTATATCAAAGGCCTGTTTCGTAGTCAGTCAGAAGCCTGTTCTGTACTGATGAGGGGCATGAAGCCAGAAACAGCTTGAGATCGGTGACTCTTTTACAGGAAATTCTAGCTTTACTAAAATTCCTAATCATAGTGTGGGCTTAAACTGGCCCAC
Organism: Phyllomedusa bahiana; assembly: GCA_025379985.1. Classification (NCBI taxonomy): domain Eukaryota; kingdom Metazoa; phylum Chordata; class Amphibia; order Anura; family Hylidae; genus Phyllomedusa; species Phyllomedusa bahiana. The sequence goes on from JAODAL010006674.1 coordinate 72,800, forward strand.
AGGGGAGCAGGAGAAAAACTCTATAGCCCCCTGGGCATGGTGGACCACTGAGAATAGAAGTCCTGGGGCTAGTTTTAAGGGAGAAAGGCAGTGAAAAGGAGACAGAAAGCAAGAGACTTATGCAGCAAGTGCAGTCATGTACAGCAGCTGTAGCTTAGGTCCTAAGAATCAACTCCACTGGTAGACCCCAAGAATCAACTTCACTGGTGGGTCCCAAGAATCAACTCCACTAGTGGGGCTCATGAATCAACTCCCCTGATGGGCCCCAAGGATCAACTCCACTGGTGGCCCCAAGGATTAACTCCACTAGTGGGCCCCAAGAATCAGCTCCACTGGTGGGCCCCAAGGATCAACTCCACTGGTGGGCCCCAAGGATCAACTCCACTGGTGGGCCCAAGGATCAACTCCACTGGTGGGGCCCAAGAGTCAACTCCACTGGTGGGGCCCAAGAGTCAACTCCACTGGTGGACCCAAAGAATCAACTCCACTGGTGGGTCCCAAGCATCAACTCCATTTGTGGGCCCCAGAAACCAACTTCACTGGTGGGCCCCAAGAATCAATCCCACTGGTGGGCCCCAGAAATCAATTCCACTGGTGGGCCCCAAGAATCCAACACTGGTTCCTCAATCCAATACTGGTGAATTCTCCAGCTCTGATATGTTAAGATGTCCATGGGTAGCAGAGGCATAACATGAAGCTCTGGGGCCCCAGTGCAGAATCCATAAAAGGGCCCCCACCTACCATGTGCTATTTATAATATTGGTATCTCCTCATGCGATAGAGGGGCCTTTGGGTCCCTTAAGGCTTCAGGGCCAGGTAGCGAACACTACCACTGCACCCCCTATAGCTGATGGGTAGTATTTTTTGTTGTGATCTAAGAACAGATAACATGGTGCGGTAACATATCACTGTCAAGTTAAACTTTGCTATATCCATACATATATAATGAAACTGAGTCAGAGATCAATTTTTCAGATACAATGCTTCAAATCTGCTAAGATAAAGATTTAAATAAGAAATACCTGACGTCACCACTAGATGGAGCATAGGAGCTTACTGCATACTGTGTTATCATAGAGTTCACTGTATAAATAGTATGCAGTACGCTCCTAAGCACCCTCTAGTGATGGCATTGTATGGCCTACTAGACTCCCTAATCCATAAGAAGAAACATTTACCCACTAGAACTACATAAAAGGCCTCATTCATAGCCAGCCACAGGCCTATTCTGTACTAATGAGGGGCAAGAAGCCAAAAACAGCCTCAGGTGGGTGGATTTACCTTTTGAAGGAAATTCTTACTTGGCTTTTTTTTCTAGTTTCAAGGCTCTTTAATAGGTTGGACATTACTTACAGGGAAGATGCCTATAGCTAGTACTAAAGCGTTATGAACTAGTATCAGAGGAAAAAAAGGATACCAGACAAAAGGAGGGGAGTTTTTATTTTGTAATATGAACATTACCATAAAGAATCTCTTAATTTATTATCTGACACATCTTATGAAATTCTAGATTTTGATCCTTTTCCAACTATTCAGCTTGATTTAACAAAATTACTTAACAAAGCACCTTCACAATGTGTGATTGGCAAGAACGAATGATATTTATCAGATAACCTAGTTTACCCTTTTTTATTATTTACCTAAATAACACAAATCTCTTAAAGGGGTTTTGCCACGATCTAATGTTGACGTGGGATCCTCCAAAATGGGTATTTAATCACTTTTCTAAATATATGTGATTAAAAAAAGTGTAGCCTGTGAGAGCTGCAGCGTTGCTTAGATGCCCTTAGTTTCCTGACTGTTTACATTAACTATGACCAGGAGCTGATCTGGCTGAGCTTGCGTTGTTTGCACTTCTTATCTGATGGCAGGGCACATGAAGGAGCTTTGAAGGGAGGGGGAGAACAGAGCCTGTGTCTGCTGTATAGAGAATCTGCTGGTTGTAATGTACTTATCTGAGTAAACATGCAGATGCTCCCTGCTCAGCCCTCCTCCTCCCCCCCCCCTGCAGTAGTTCCTGAATGCTGCCAGCTTGGATCTTATCTTCGCCCCTGAGCAGATAAGAGGGAGAACACAAAACCTGTAGAACTTGTGCACAATACAGTTATCCTCTGTGGTTTAGCCAAACAATGTTTGCTCAACTACAGAGACTGAATATCAGCCTCGGGAGTGTGCATGGGAGGTGGTGCGATGACATCATGGAGGAGGCACTTGTTTTTTTAAACACAGAAACACAACGCCCCTTTTTTCAAGGCTTAAGAGGACAGTTCAGCCTCTTGGGTGAGGAAATCACTTCTTGGCAACACCCCTTTAACTCCCCCATCCCCTCCAGGTGTCCAATAATGTTTGGAATCAACTTACCCACCAGTCAGTTATCACATTATTTGGACCTTTCTTTACAACCTTACATGGTTGCAATTCCAAGTTACCTTGGATCATCTCATTAGTCTGTTGTCTGTTGATGTGTTGGCTCTTTATACAAATGTTTCCAAGAGCCCCCTATGCTGAAAGGCAGAAGTGCTAACCATTCAGATACATTGTATCTTTTTACAGTTCTCTTCATAAACAGACCTATGTTTGGAATAGATGACCACACTGTGTTAAATTGGCATGGCTACAGATATTTCACCCAGAGTGACCAATGTACTTTGTTGATCTTGATGTGTTGGCTCTTTATACAAATATTCCACTAGAACCCTATGCTGAAAGGCAGAAGTGCTAACCATTCAGATACATTGTATCTTTTTACAGTTCTTTTCATAAACAGACCTATGTTTGACTAGAGTGAGCACACTGTGGGGAAAGGCATGGTGACAGATATTTCACCCGAGGACCAATGTACTTTGTTGATCCTTGATGTGTTGGCTCTTTATACAAATATTCCCTAGAACTCCTATGCTGAAAGGCAGAAGTGCTAACCATTCAGCTACACTGAAGCTACTAACAGCTCTTTTCATAAACAGACCTTTGTTTGACTAGAGTGAGCACACAGTGGGGGTAGGCATGGTGATGTCAAGCCTGTTGGGTCACATGATATGCAGTTCATACGAATCATACACACCCCCTTTTGAACACACTGAAAGCTGAAGCAGGACGAACCAGGCTTGAAATGCTTTCATGGTTAAAAAAATAAATAAAAAAAAAATACAAAAAAACCTCTTTAAATAGATTTCAATTGCTCCAGAGACAAGAAGTTTACTGCATGTTCAGGCTACAAACAGTTAAGCCCAGGGGCCTCAATGACATGTTTGAATTGATTTACTAATGTTTGCAGCATTGTTATTATCAGTTGTTATACTGTGTTATTTATGCACAATTAATTTATTTTCTGCTATATTGGTTATAGTAGTTACTTTGATACAGGGATACTATGTTGAACTCTCATAATACTGCAGTCATTAGCTGTCAATCATGTATTTAAACATAACGTTCTTTCCTGGTTTATTCATCTCCTGATGAAGCTCCGGTGCGGGCGTGAAATGCGTTGCGTTTGATTCATTCTTGTTTTAATAAATTATTTTTTTTAAGTGATTTTCCGTGCCATATTGATGTGGTGATCTTTTGACCATTCCTGTGGATGTGAGTGCTAAAAACCTTTTACTCTAGTAACACTAGTAATAAAGTAAAAATGTTATTCCTTTTGGAGGACGGCTAATTTAAATAATTTTTTTCCCAGGTAGCATTGCCTTCATTCCAGACACCCTAGAGTTTATTCAATGCTACAATTCAGACCCTGAGAAGTAAATAACTAGAAATGACTAATGTCGATCCTATATTCACTCTCAAACACCCTTTACAATGAAGATTCACCTTTTAACATCTGCAAAGATAAACTAGACAGGTTTTTCAAGGCTTTTTGTTGTGCTCTAAAAATAGTTAAAGGGGTTGTCTCACTACAAGGATTGCGTCTTATGTTAAAGATCTTGCAAAAACATGTCACTTTGCAATATGTGTCCATTACCAGTGTCCTATCTATTCTGAGATATCCCCTCTTGTATGGGCTGCATCAGCTCCTCAGGTCACTATAGCTACAGACCTGTTTGATCTCTCATGATAGGCTGCCAGCCCTGGTTGCTATAGCTACAGACCTGACTTCTACTGCAGCCTAATAGAAGCCAGTAAACACGCCCCTGAATTCAAAGTGAAACCAAGGAAACAGGACTGAGATAAGCTGAATCAATGTAGTGAGACAACCACTTTAACAAGGTACAATACAATATCACTGTCAAGTTAAATTCTGCTATGTTCATAAATATAGTTACATCATAAAACTCAGTCAAAGCCCCATTTTTCATATAGAGCACTTCGAAACAGCTGCTAAGATAGAGATATAAATAAGAAATGCCTGTAGCCACCAGTTGAGGTAGATTAGGTGCTTACAGCATACTATTGACACATTGAAGTCTATGATACCACAGTATGCATTAAGCTCCTATTCTCCATCAAATTGCATTTCTTATTTTATATTTATCTATCTAAGCATGAGATATAGAATCCTGTATCTAAAAAACGATGCTGCTGCTGAGTTTCATCATGTAACTATATCTATGGACATATCAGGGTTTAACTTGACAGTGATATCTTACTGCAGCATGCTATATTTTCTTAGATTATAACAACAACCATTACTAATGGACATCTTAATGTCTCAGAGCTGGAGAGTTTTGCCTCCTTATCATAAGATCAGTGAAACTTCCTGGTTGTGGGAGTGTCAGTAGTTCTCCAACATCTCTTTCCTACAAGTCACAGAATCCATTGCAGTTACAATTTAGGAGTTCCCTGCACCTGCCCCTTAATCATCCTAGCTCTGTTCATTCTCATTCTCAGACATGTACACCTCATGCCCCTGCATCTCTGCTCCACTTCACTTGCTGGTTGAGTACAGCTAACTGTGTTATAGTACATCGCACCATTCAGTTTGTAGCGTGGTAAAAATATATATATATATTTCCTCATCCTATAATATTTGTACAAATATATTAAATGTGGTTAATATATTTCTATGTATGTGCTGTACATCTACCACAACAGGTACATAGCTGTCCTATTATTGTTACTCTGATTGTTGTAGGGAATGTGACATCACCCAGCTTTCCTGTACAACGGATATCCTACCTAGCATCCAAGAAAGGTGTGCAGTATCACATCCCCCACAGCATGCAGTTTGTATCATGGGAAAGCTGTGTGCCTACTGTAGGGAATGTGGCATCATTCCTGCACCAAGTGATGTCAGTGCAGGGTCTCATGATGCTTTACTCTGGTACCGCTACTATATAAAGAGCAGGAGAAAGACTTTTTTTCTAACTGCTGCCGGATAATCTCCGAGGTCCTAATGTACATTCAGCCAATCAAACAATGCAAGTCTTCTGACCAGGTGAAAAGGTCTGTTAAGCAAATTTATCAAAAAAACATTTCCTCCTATCAGTGCACAATAATGAAGGCAACTAGGCTCTAGCAGCAATTAGTCACTATGTACAAATAGTTATCACTGTATGTGTATAATACCCTTCCCTCTAACTCTGTATTTGAATGATTACATTCCTGCCAGCACCTGTGTTTACATAGTGACTGATGAGTCACTAGAAGCATCACTGCTCAGATCACACCCACTACATTGTTTCTGAGCTGAGCCTGACTTCAAAACACACCCACTGAGTGATTACAAAACATCCATAGAGGCAGAAGCATGTGATGTGCAGGAAGCAAGAAGGAAGGAACTAAAGGGCTCTCCGTCTGGTTTTGCAAAGCAAAAAGGCAAATGTTTTTTAATGAGTATCAGTTACAAAGTTCAATATAATTAAGTTGTGAGCTCTATAACAAATAAAAAAGATAGTCCTGGAGAACCCGTTAAATATGAAATACCTGCAGATGGAGCTAAGGAGCTTATTGCATACTGTTTATATATTGAAATAAATGATAACACAGTCTGCAGTAAACTCCTTAGCTCCCTCTAGTGGTAACTGCAGATATGGTTATGTAAATGTCTCTTTTAACAGGCAGGAGGGTAACTAGAGAACCCTGGGCCCCATAGCAAACTTTTGGATGGGGCCACCCCCTGCCAGCCCCTCCCCGATGACACACATTTACTAGTGCCTGTTCATAAAAGTCATGCAGTTACTAGATAGTACAAAGAGCAAATACTTCACCATGCATGTCACCATCATACTGCTACCAAACAAATCCCACTATACCCAGATCAAAATAGAAAATAATGCTACTGAATAAGGACATGATTATACCATCAGCAAAGGACAGATTACCACCACCTATTGACTGAATAATACTGCTATACTATTACTTAATAAAGATCAGCATGCAAAGACCAATATTAGCCCCATGCAGTGACCATATTGTGGTAGATATCAGTGTACACAGGCTCTGCAGACTGTATATTACCTCCATACAGTAACCATATAATGGTAGGTTCCAGTGTACACATACTCTGCAGACTGTATATGACCGCCATACAGTGACCACATAGTGGTAGATAACAGTGTTCACAGGCTCTGCAGACTGTTTATTGCTACCATACAGTGACCATATAGTGGTAGATTCCAGTATACACAGGTTCTGCAGACTTTTTATTACCTCCATACAGTGACCATATAGCGGTAGATAACAGTGTATGCAGGGTCTGCAGACTGTATATAACTTCCATACCGTGACCATATAGTGGTAGACACCAGTGAACACAGGATCTGCAGACTGTATATTACCACCATACAGTGACCATATGGTGGTAGACACCAGTGTACACAGGCTCTGAAGACTGTATATTACCACCATACAGTGAGTATATTGTGGTAGTTACTAATGTACACAGGCACTGCAAACTGTATATTACCTCCATACAGTGAGTACATACTGGTAGCTACCAGTGTACACAGGCTTTGCAGACTGTATGTTTCCTCCATACAGTGACCATATAGCAGTAGATACCATTGTACACAGGCTCTGCAGACTGTTTCTTACTTCCATACAGTGACCATATAGTGATAGATTCCAGTGTACACAGGCTCTGCAGACTTTATATTATGGACATACAGTGATCATATGGTGGTAGCTACCTGTCTACACAGGCTCTGCAGACTGTGTATTACCTTTTAACAGTGACCATATAGTGGTAGATACCAGTGTACACAGGCTACGCAGGCTGTAGTTCCTCCACTGTTAGCAGGAGATTCAGAGTGCTGTATAGAAAAAATAGTGCTCTGACTGCTGTAAGTGCTTTGAGACACTGCGTGGCATGTGTGACATATCACACATATTGATGCTTCTCACTGGTCAAAGAGGTTTAGTTAGCAACTTTTGGTCATGCACATTCAGCAGAATGTAAAATAGAAGATAACCCAACATGAATTCACAATCTCTTGTGCCAAATGGGAACCTCAGCTCTGCTGCATCTGCAAGGCCTGAACCTCAGGAAACATTCACTTCTTCATTTGGTTACTCCCTTTCTAAAGCATCTACTTTCACTGGCTGTAACTCCCTTTCATTTCTTCATCCTGACAGTATCATCCATGATTAAAAACAACCATTTGCCAGAACATCCACTTTTTTTGCCCCAAATCAGATTGTGGTACTATTTTGCATGCTGGAATTGATAGCTGCAATTTTGCAGAACGCTGCAGCGGGTGCGGTGTGACGGAAATAAATGTATTATGTAACTCTGCCATGGATAAGTGCTTAATAAATCAGATCACAGGAGTAAAAGGAGTCCCGGGAGAAGTGTCTGTATGCAAAATGTGGGGCTGGTTGGAAAAATCAGCCTGATACCGCACAGCAGAGCTGAGGGTGTCGTTCAGAACAACTCATGGCATAAGTGAGCCTGCTGCATTATCTGAACTCAATAGGAATAGGTCACTGACAAGTTCAGCTCTGCTACATCTGGAAGCACTTTGTAACGTTTATACACTCGCTGTCCTGAATTAACTTACTGTATATACAATAAAAATTCATATTGTTCGTAAAGCTGCAAATATAATGCTGTGCACAACTATGGTACAGGATGTCCATGGCTATTGGCACCTACGTGCACCCAGGTGATACGTCTGGTAGACACATAGAAACTAGCCCGGTACCAAACCTTCTGTTATGGAAATCAAAACTTAGTTATAGATGTCTCCACGAAAATTCTATCTTATATCTATTTACTTATCTATTAATCTGTAAGCAATTTTTTTTATCTATCCATCATCTATCTATCTATCCCTTTAGCTATCTATCTATCTATCTATCTATCTATCTATCTATCTATCTATCTATCTACCCCATATCTATCTATCTATCTCATATCTATCTATCTATCTACCTAATCTATCTATCTATCTATCTCATATCTATCTCATATCTTCTATCTATCTACATATCTATCTATCTATCTATCTCATATCTGTCTATTCTCATATCTATCTATTCCCATTATCTATCTATCTATCTATCTATCTATCTATCCATATCTATCTATCTATCTATCTATCTATCTATCTTCCCTATCTATCTATCTATTCTATCTATCTATCTATCCCATATCATATCTATCCCATTACATCTATAATCTTTCTCATTTCATCTATACTATCTATCTATCCCATATCTATCTATCATATCTATCTATCTATCTATCTAACTATCTATCTATCTATCTATCTCATCTCATTATCTATCTATCTATCTATATCATATCTATTTGTATCTATCCATATATATTTCTGTCTATCTATCTATCTATCTATCTATCTATCTATCTATCTATCTATCTATCCATTATCTATATGTCTATCAATTACCCTATCTATCTATCCACAGAAAAAAATGGGGATATCTAAGTCTTGAGTCTTTGAGCGGGCTGAGTACTGCTGACTCTCCGTTTTTCACTATATTTTGGGCAGTGCTGCCGTGGTTTTCTATTTTTTTTTAAATCTATCTATCTATCTATCTATCTATCTATCTATCCCATATCTATCTCATATCTATCTATCTATCTATTCATATATCTTTCTGTTCATCCACCTATCCATTACCTATCAATCCTCCTGTCTATCTATCTTTCCATATATCCTTCTGTCTATCTATCTATCTATCTATCTATCTATCTCATATCTATCTATCCCATATCTATCTATCCCATATCTATCTATCTATCTATCTATCTATCTATCTATCTATCTATCTATCCCATATCTATCTATCTATCTATCTATCTATCTATCTCATATCTATCTATCCATATCTCTATCTATCTATCTATCTATCTATCTATCTATCTATCTATCTATCTATCTCATATCTATCTATCCATCTATCTATCTCTCACATATTTCTGTCTATCCATATATCTTTCTGTTCATCCTCCTATATTTACCTGCAGCCCCATGGAGCCCCCCTGACTGCACATATTCATTTGATATTGAACTAAGCCATGATATTTTGAAGGAAATGTCCTTACAAAATGCTCTTTTATCCTCCCTCTGATCCTTCTCACCAGAGCAGCAGGTCTTCAGTAGAAAATCAATATCCATAATAAAATGGTGCGGGGCAGCAGCAGCGTGTGGATCTGTCAGCGCTGGGGATGGGCTCCTGATGCTGTATTCTATTTTCCCTCGGAATATTCTACTAGCTGTTTCCACCACTGTCTGGATAATGCCATTAATAGGAGCTGTGCAGCCCGCCCCGGACTCCCTGAGTTTCTTTGTGTTTTTTTGTCTTCTTTCTGTACAATAACACAAAATCCATTCAGTCCTTTAATGTTGTATGATATCAGGGAGCTGACTATCGACCGGCGACATGGGGCTGCCTGTTTCACTGCTCAGGCACAGCCGTTCCGGAGACGCATAAGTGGAAATGTTTTTATCTGCTAGCCTCAATGTTCTTCTGCAGCACATTGTGGCCCAGTTATCAATGTCTTTCCTGGCTCATAACTACTAGTTTTTTTCATTTTAGACAAACATAGCAGAGTTGAATTTGTCACTTGGCACAACCCGGCCTGGATTGGTATATTGCTTCACTGTGTATTTTCAGATATTCACCATAGTGCACAATCAGCTCTGCTACATCTGTAATTTTACATGAGGTTAGACAGAAGTCACTGCATGTACAGTATAACAGTTATCATAGACTTGTATCTATGCTAATTGTGTTACAGGCAATCAGTACAGATGAAATAGCCTCTATTGCAACATTTGACTTAAGCTGCGTGCTATCGATCATTAATTAGATCAATCGATAGTTCACATTTTCCCTTTCGCTGTCATTTAATTGGTTGGGTCACATGACGCCCTGAGAAGCGAAGTCAGGGGCCAAGTAACCAGGAAATTAAAAAGTATCAGGATAGACAATAATAGGAGTAAACATAAATATATACTGTATATACTCGAGTATAAGCCGACCCGAATATAAGCCGAGGCACCTAAGCTTACCACAAAAAACTGGGAAAACGTATTGACTCGAGTATAAGCCTAGGGTGGGAAATGCAGCAAGTAAGTAAGTGATTCCCCTTCATTAACCAGGACAGACAGCCATAGCAAAGAGCAGCAACTAGAGGACTTGGTGCCATGATGTATGTTGTCCCAGTTAAATTAAACCACAGTACACATTCACACAAAGGCTAGTACTAAAAATTGCCACAATTACACACATAAGGCTCTCCTTACACGTACATACACCACAGCTCGCTGCAGGCACATTACAAAACACTAGCTCAACTACCATTTTTTACATTACACACACCACAACAAGGTCCAGCTACATGCGCATTACACACACACAGTCCAGTCTAACCATGCACAATTACACACATAAGGGCTCTCCCTTACAACCGCACATTAACCACACAACAGCTCTTTACACGCAGGCACATTAAACACACACAGTCCAGTCTACATTCAAAAATTACCACCACACAGCCCCCGGGGGTTACAGACCCCCCGTTTTCACCCCCGGCTGATTTAGGGCCACTGTTTTGGGCACTTTTTACTGGAGCGCCGTATTTGCGCTGCAGTACGGCTGAAATCCGTCCCTGTCATTACGGTAATCCACAGTTCTCAAAGAGAACTACGGATTCCGTCTCCTCTCCCCGCTCGGCGAATACGCCGGGCGGGGAGAAAGTGACATGTCATTTATTTATGGCGTGTACGCACCGTGAATAATGCATGTCTATGGGGCCAGCGAGCTGCCGGCCCCCCACCCCCGCTGCATGGCAGCCGGCGTAATTGCGGGGGCGAAATCCGTCCCCGCACTTACGTCGGCAATAAGCCGTGTGAACTAGCCCTAAGGCTCTGCTACACACACTTTACTCACAGCTCTGCTGCAGGCACATATAACACACCTACACAGCTCTGCTTCAGCTCACTCAGCAGTGATCACAACCAGCACAACAGAATTCTGCATACACGCAGCAGCATCACATGGCCCAACCCCTCCCCTCCGTGTAACATCATCACAGGTCTTTGAAGCACACTCCAGCACTTGTATAACATATATACTCAAGTATAAGCCGAGGGATGTTTTTTCAACATAAAAAATGTGCTGAAAAAGTCAACTTATACTCTAATATATACGGTAAGTTAAAGCAATTGAGCATCAGCCTCAGTACCAAGCGATTCCCTGGGCAAAACTAGAAATCTAATCCAACCCATGTGCTGTTGCTAATGGCGAGGACCCACTGGAGCCTCCTACAGTCTGCCCCATCTATAGGTCCAGGAAACTGGTCACCATCCACCTTGGAACCTACATAGGAGACTATATACTGTATATGTCTGTATTTACTGGGATATATCATTGTAGTATCTAAAAGGCCACCTGTGTATAAGGATGGATTATTACGCCTTCAGCCCATACTACTCATCAAACCATTGGGGTTAATCTAGAGGAAATACACAGTCAAGTCTTATCATTATGACCAGTAGCTAATATCCACCATGTGCAGCAGAGACATCAGCTAGACGGGCTGGGAGTGACTCAATAAGGTCCTGGTAGGTTGTCACAGGTATCTGGAGCCGACTGCATCCCACAGCTGCTGGAGGGTCCATAGAGCCAACACCACCATCCAGGAGCTCCCACCGCTGCTGGAGGGTCCATAGAGCCAACCACATCCACCCACACTCCAGGTAGGCTCCCCACAGCTGCTGGGGGTAAATAGAGCCTACACCACCATCCAGGGGCCACACACACAGGCTCAATTGGGTTCAAGTTTGGAGAATTAGGGGCCAGGATAGTACTTGGAAGTCTTGGTCCTGCCAATGTCGGACATTTGTAGCCGTGTGACATGACACATCGTCTTGCTGGAAGATGACATCTACCTAGGACTGGGAGAAGACATTCTGGTGCCCTTGGCAAATAAGGCACATAGTGCCTCCACTCCGATGGGAAGATTCAGCCCCACCCATGCGTCCTTGCGTCCCCTTCCTGCCTGAGATGAAGTGGCGCCCTAGGAGGTCGCCTACCTTCCCGTACCTGTCGTCCTGGCCATGCATCCACCCCAAGGAAGACAATCCGCATGTATGGGTGTATGTGATCTACAAAGATGCATTCATACCCAAATCGGGTGAGAGCGCCTTCCACGTGGATGAGCGGCAAAGAGAATGCCACAGAAACATTCCACAGTCCATGACACTGCCACCGCCAGCTTGTGTTCTTCCAGCAATGATTGCAGGGTGTTTTTCTCTGTTTCTCACCTGAGACAACATCCATCCATATGCAGTAAGCTACGAGGTGCATGACATTGTCGCTCTGGGGCTCCTAACAGTAGGGGTTTGCAAAATGCAGTGACATCCGTCTGTCCAGGGCCTGGCAGAGGGGAGCAGAGGTTTCAGTGACATTCGTCTGCTCTGGGGGTCCCTACACAGTAGGGTTGCAGAATACAGTGACATTCGTTGCTCTAGGGGTCCATACACAGAATGTTGCAGGGTGCTTTCTCTGTTTCTCCGGGACCCCATCCCCCATATGGATTAAACAGAGGTACAGTGACATCCGTCTGCTCCGGGTCCATACACAGTAGGGTTAGCAGAGATACAGTGACAGTCGTCTGCTCTAGGGCTCCATACACAGTAGGGTTAGCAGAGGTGCAGTGACGTCCGTCTTCTCTGGGGCCCATACACAGTAGGGTTAGCAAAGGTGCAGTGACATCCGTCTGCTCTGGGGCCCATACACAGTAGGGTTAGCAGAGGTGCAGTGACATCCGTCTGCTCCAGGGCCCCATACACAGTAGGGTTAGCAGAGATACAGTGACATTCGTCTAATCTAGGGCTCCATACACAGTAGGGTTAGCCGAGGTGCAGTGACATCAGCCTGCTCTGGGGCTCCATACACAGTAGGGTTAGCAGAGGTGCAGTGACATTCGTCTGCTCCGGGCCCCATACACAGTAGGGTTAGCAGAGGTGCAGTGACATCCGTCTGCTCCGGGGCTCCATACACAGTAGGGTTAGCAGAGGTGCAGTGACATCCAGGGCCCCATACACAGTAGGGTTAGTAGAGGTGCAGTGATGTCCCTCTGCTCTGGGGCCCCATACACAGTAGGGTTAGCAGAGGCGCAGTGACAACTATCTGCTCTGGGGCCCCATACACAGTAGGGTTAGCAGAGGTGCAGTGACATCCGTCTGTTCCGGGGCCCATACACAGTAGGATTAGCAGAGGTGCAGTGACATCTTTCTGCTCCAGGGCCCATACACAGTAGGGTTAGCAGAGGGGCAGTGACATCCGTCTTCTCCGGGGCCCCATACACTGTAGGGTAAGCAGAGGTGCAGTGACATCCGTCTGCTCCGGGGCCCCATACACAGCAGGGTAAGCAGAGGTGCAGTGACATCCGTCTGCTCCAGGGCCCCATACACAGTAGGGTTTTGCAGAGGTTGGTGACATCCGGTCTGCTCTGGGGCCCCTTATGCAGTAGGGTTAGACAGATCTATCCATCTGATTATCTATCGTCTCTATTATTACTCTTCACTATATAGCTATCTACTATCTATTATATCTATCATACTATCTCATCTATCTATCTATCTATCTCTATCATCCCTATTATCTTCTACTATCTTATCATTATCTATCTATCTATCTATCTATCTATCTATCTATCTATCTTCTGCATATTGATGTACCTCATATCTAGCTATGTAAAAGCTTCTTGTTAGACTCTCCAGTCCGGTCATTGGCCACTATGCACATCCCCCTAATAGTGAGAATTGCTCAGTTTAATGTTCATCATTTAAGCAGCATCTGGAGGATCTTCTGTACATAGAGGTGATAGCGGTGCTACACACTGATTATGTGGTGGCAGGATAAATTTGTAGAACATCGTGAGCCCGAAAATGAGAAAGCCATAAAGAGCGGGTTGTGGTAGTTATCTAACATATCTTCACTCCCTGTAAGAACATTGCGCTGTGCATTTTATATCACTGAATTCTCCTTTTCTATGAAGCGGCTCCTCCACTCCATCTATTGCGAGGTCCTGCTGTCTCCGACTGATAGTAAATGTAACGTATGGCGCAATTTCTTTATGCACAGATTTCAGCTTTTTTGCATCTTGTACATGAATTGGTTTATTTAAATGTTGTCCTGATCACTTGTGCACTAGAAACCTCATATTTTACCCCAAAAATTCCCCAGATTATAGGATATCTAGAGAGTCATCTTAAAAATTCTGTGTGTTAAGGTGGAAATCAGCCTTAAAACCATCCTACAATGTGTCAGAAGATGTCACCGGTGGCTCTGGGCCCTACCAGCTACTTATGGGAAGAGATTGCAGAGTTTAAAGGGGTTGTCTCACTACAAGGATGGCTGTTTATGTTAAAGATCTTGCAAAAACAAGTCACTTTGCAATATATGTCCATTACCAGTGTCCTACCTATTCTGAGATATCCCCTCTTGTATGGGCTGCATCAGCTCCTCAGGTCGCTATAGCTACAGACCTGTTCAATCTCTCCTGATAGGCTGCCAGCACTGGTTGCTATAGCTGCAGACCTGTTCAATCTCTCTTAGGCTGCCAGCACTGGTCACTATAGCTACAGACCTGTTTACTCTCTCATGATAGGCAATCAGGACTGGTTGCTATAGCTACAGAACTGTCTTCTACTGCAACCTAGTAGAAACCAGTAAACACGCCCCTGAATTCAGAATGAAACCAAGAAATCAGGACTGAGGTAAGATGAATTGATGTAGTGAGAAAACTCCTTTAAGCAATTAATAGACCACCAGTTAACCCTTTCCTGTAAATGTTTGTTACTGGGAAAAGGGGACAGGGTTATTTGTTGCAGCTTCTACCCCAAAACTCTTGGTTTGGCCAGACTGATGGCAAAAGTGACGTCACAAGGGTGGCTCGGGGCTCATTTTACCTCCTGATCTAGACCCTTGGCCAAGCAAAGGCTCCAATGACTGTCTTGTAATAATCATAGTTTTATATACAGAGGAAGTGATGCATTGAAATACATAGGTTTGACATATTTCTATGATGAAAACATAAAAAGGAAAGTACAGAAAAACAAAGTGTAATTATTATTATTATTATTATTATTTATTTTTGAGCGCCCTTGGTTCCAGAGCGCTGTACATTCAGGTTTCATACATAACATTGGTCAAACAAGTACAAAGGTGACAAAAATTACTACTAACAAATTGGTACAGAAGGAGAGAGGTCCCTGCCCGTGAGGGCTTACAGTCTACAAGGAAGGTGGTAAGAGACAGAAGGTGAGGGGCAGACATGGTTGTGGAGAGTGTAGTGACAGTAGGGTTATTGTTGGTTATAGGCAATCTTGAAGAGATGGGTTTTCAGGCTGCTTTTGAGGCTGGTGAGAGTGGGGGAGAGTCTGAGGTGTTGGGGCAGTGAGTTCCAGAGTATGGGGGAAACACGGGAGAAGTCTTGGAGACGGTTATGTGAGGAGTTGACACGGGGAGAGCGGAGAAGAAGGTCCTGTGAGGAGCGGAGGTTGTGTGAGGGGAGGTATCTGGAGATTAAGGCAGAGATGTATGGAGGGGAGAGGTTATGTAGAGCCTTGTAGGTCATAGTTATTAACTTGAACTGGATTTGCTGGGCAATCGGAAGCCAGTGAAGGGATTGGCAGAGGGGAGAGGCAGAGGAGTAGCGAGGAGAGAGGTGGATAAGACAGGTAGCAGAGTTAAGGATGGATTGGAGGGGAGCAAGGGTGCTAGCCGGGAGGCCACAGAGAAGGATGTTGCAGTAGTCTTGGCGGGAGATGACAAGGGCATGGACCAGCATTTTTGTGCTTTCGAAGTTAAGGAATGAGCGGATGCGAGAGATGTTTTTCAGGTGGAGGCGGCAGGTGGAGGTGAGGGTTTGAATGTGCGGTTTGAAGGACAGATTGGAGTCAAGGGTTATCCCAAGGCAGCGGACTTGTGGAGCTGGTGAGAGAGTGTAGCCATTGACTGTGATAGAGAGATCAGGTGGAGAGATGGAGTGGGACGGTGGGAAGATGATGAATTCAGTTTTCTCCACGTTCAGTTTTAGGAGACGGGAGGAGAAGAAGGAGGAAATGGAGGATAGACAGTCAGGGATCCTGGAGAGAAGAGAAGTGACATCTGGGCCGGAGATGTAGAGTTGGGTATCGTCAGCATACAGGTGGTAATGAAAGCCATGCGATGCTATTAGTTGACCCAGACCAATAGTGTAGATAGAAAAGAGTAGTGGCCCAGGCCTGACCCCTGGGGGACACCAACAGAGAGCGGGCAAGAGGAGGAGGTGGTGCGTGAGTGAGAGACGCTGAATGTCCGATCAGAGAGGTACGAGGAGATCCAGGAAAGAGCCAAGTCCGTGATGCCGAGGGAGGAGAGGATGTGTAGGAGGAGTGAGTGGTCGACAGTGTCAAAGGCAGAGGACAGGTCTAAGAGGAGGAGCACAGAGTAGTGGCGTGAGGCTTTGGCAGTTGCTAGGTCGTTGGTGACCTTGGTTAGGGCGGTTTCGGTAGAGTGGTGGGGTCGGAAGCCTGATTGGAGCGGGTCAAGGAGAGAGTTGGTGGAGAGATGAGAGGAAAGTTGAAGATAGACGTGCTGCTCTAGGAGTTTAGAGGCGAATGGAAGCAGTGAGATGGGGCGATAGTTGGACAGACAAGAGGGGTTTCTTAAGGATGGGTGTGATGGTCGCATGTTTAAAGGCGGACGGAAAGATGCCAGAGGTTAGCGATAGATTGAAGAGATGGGCGAGGGCTGGGATGATAACAGCACTAAGGTCAGGGATGAGGTGGGATGGCAGTGGGTCAAGATTACAGGTGGTGAGGTTGGATTTGGACAGTAGAGAGGAGAGCTTTCATAAATAAAAGTCATAAAAAATATAATTACAAAAACATAGAGCAACATGTATGAACAGGGCTGCGCCAGTTTTCAGTTTTCTGGAGTTATTTGCACCAAAAAGCTGTCATAGCCCTGTTCTATAGATGTATGAAGAGTTGCACTCGGAACGTTGGCGCAGTCTGCGTTGGTCCCGACACTTTATGATGCACCAAAGATTTAGGGGCGTTCTGGGGTTGTCGCACCACATTAATAGAATTAGACATATTTAGGAATCTTTGAAGCCAAACCTAGGCGCTGAACAGTAAGAACAGCCAGACCAGGGTAAAGGTGGTGCCTGAGCCAGACTTGTGGTATTGGCTCTACACTGCCCTGTATGTATGACCTGCAGAAGAACAGCCAGACCAGGGTAAAGGTGGTGCCTGAGCCAGGCTGGTGGCATTGAGTCTACACTGCCCTGTATGTATGACCTGCAGAAGAACAGCCAGACCAGGGTAAAGGTGGTGTCTGAGCCAGACTTGTGGTATTGGCTCTACACTGCCCTTTATGTATGACCTGCAGAAGAACAGCCCGACCAGGGTAAAGGTGGTGCCTGAGCCAGACTTGTTGTTTTGGCTCTACACTGCCCTGTATGTATGACCTGCAGAAGAACAGCCAGACCAGGGTAAAGGTGGTGCCTGAGCCAGACTTGTGGTATTGGCTCTACACTGCCCTATATGTATGACCTGCAGAAGAACAGCCAGACCAGGATAAAGGTGGTGCCTGAGCCAGACTTGTGGTATTGGCTCTACACTGCCCTGTATGTATAACCTGCAGAAGAACAGCCAGACCAGGGTAAAGGTGGTTTCTGAGCCAGACTTGTGGTATTGGCTCTACACTGCCCTGTATGTATGACCTGCAGGAGAACAGACCAGGGTAAAGGTGGTGCCTGAGCCAGACTTGTGGTATTGGCTCTACACTGCCCTGTATGTATGACCTGCAGGAGAACAGACCAGGGTAAAGGTGGTGCCTGAGCCAGACTTGTGGTATTGGCTCTACACTGCCCTGTATGTATGACCTGCAGAAGAACAGCCAGACCAGGGTAAAGGTGGTGCCTGAGCCAGACTTGTGGTATTGGCTCTACACTGCCCTATATGATATGACTGCAGAAGAAGAACAGACCAGGGTAAAGGTGGTGCCTGAGCCAGACTTGTGGTATTGGCTCTACACTGCCCTGTATGTATGACCTGCAGAAGAACAGCCAGACCAGGGTAAAGGTGGTGTCTGAGCCAGACTTGTGGTATTGGCTCTACACTGCCCTGTATGTATGACCTGCAGGAGAACAGACCAGGGTAAAGGTGGTGCTTGAGCCAGACTTGTGGTATTGGCTCTACACGCCCTGTATGTAAGACCTGCAGGAGAGCAGGTTCATACATTCTGGTCAGAGTAAGGGATTATTTAGCAACAAATTCTGCCAAAATATTCTGCATTACCCAACCCAGGTATTACTCTAACTGTAATACAAACCCTAACCCCAACCCTAACTAAAGGTTGAATTTAGAGTTAAATTTAGGGCTTTTAAAAAAAAAAAAAAAAGTGTATATATATATATATATATATATATAATATATATATATATATATATATATATTATATATATATATATATATATATATATATAATATATATATATACACTTTTTTTATTTATATATATATATATATAATATATATATATATATATATATTACATATATATTACAGCTAACCCTAAACTAACCAAAAACTTACTTGTATCCTCAAACCTAACCCTAACATCAACCCCAAATTTTTACAAAATTCAGTTCAATCACAGAATAATGGGTCATTATTTACTCAAAATCACAACAAGGCCATGCTTACGGCTCAATGGCTGGACTACAAATGGAACCCAGTAGGTGGCAAAACAAGCTCCTGTGCTACTTGGAAAAGGTAAAACAGGTGCAGGTAATTGCTGAGTAGTAGCTCACACACCCCTCCACTAGGGGGACAATTAGATGATAAAATAACTGCACAATGAATTGATACCTGTTCACACCAGTATGCATAAAAGTCACAGTATAATACATGGGGAGATTGCACAATTGATACATTTCTGATTAGACAACCACTCACATGCCTTCTATGTATGAGGGGGGTGGTTGCTAGTATTATAATTGCATATAGATAAGGCAATAAAAAGGGTGCGATTTATACAGACATGTGTGGTGCACAATGCTGCTTACAGCCTATGAGGACTCTACTATTAGATTTGGCGGGCAGCCCAGCACTTTTTAGGTGTCCAACACAAAATACTGCTCCCGAGTACTTTTGAACAAAAAAGTTATCATACTGGAAAAATGACAAATATGAGGTATTAGTTGATACAGTGGCCACTATATTTCACAAGCTCGCAAACCTTTTCTGCATACTGGTGTTAACAGGTATCAATTCAATGTGCAGTTTTTATCATCTAATTGTCCCTCTAGTGGTGGGGTGTGTGAGTTACTGCTCAGCAATTACCTGCACCTGTTTTATCTTTCCCAAGTAGCACAAAATTCAGTTCAGGTTAACCCCGATCGAATCACATAAGGTCAAATTTAAAGGAGCTTTCTTACTACAAAGATTAGCTTTCAACATGAAGGAACGGATAATTGAAGACTTTTTCTAAATACATTGGTCAATAGATTTTACTTTAGTCTCAAGATAAGAGACATTTTATGTGCTATTTAGTTTCTATAGTTCTGTTATCTGATAAGAGCAGAGAGAGCATGGACTGACGTCACCATGGACGGACTGAGCTCCAGAGCGAAATAATTATCTCTAACAAGATTACAGATAAGCAACTGTTTTCAGTCCTCACAGCACATGGACTTTGCGCCACATGCATGAAAACTGCCTCGGTCTACAATTCACTTTGGTGCCCATAGCATCCAATCAGGGCGCCTCGTTCATTTTTCCAGAGCACTATATGAAATGAAAGGGACGCTCTGATTGGTTGCTGTGGCCCTTTGTGTTTACCAAAGAGATAACATCTCCTGCACATCTTCTGTCATGGCTCAGCTACTCACAGAGAAGCTAATATACTAATCATTGCTATAGAACCACCTACAGCCTGAGGAGACAGAAGGAGTATAAAACTGCTTGTGGTCTTGGCATGATGAGATAACCCCTTTAACTAGGATCCAAATCCAATGCTAATAAATTATATAACCCCTTACTTGTTACAGTCCAAATAATAAATTTAAAACATAATTTAAGAATCTTGGAAAACAATAAAAGAAATAATATGGCGGAATGGAATTTGTTTGCACAATCCATTAAAAATACATTCAATAGAAACACTCTGTCTGTTATATAAAGAGATACAAAAGAAAAACATCCTAAATAGCAAACACAAGACCTCACGTATCAATATTCCTGGGGTTAAGGAAATCATAAAGTGTTTCAGTTCTCGGATCACCATGTGGCAACTGAGACAATTGCCGGAATGATTGGTTTATGTGAACGTATAGGGGTTGACCTGGCAATGTGCAATTGTTTTTGTATGGATTTTGCCTTCACAATGAACGCTGACTATATACATTTCCCATTACCTGAAGTTCCTACCTCCCTACAGGTTCTCCCGAGGGAAAGTCATTATTCCAGTTAAGACATGTGTGTTTCCTTTTTTTTTTCCAGCAGAAAATAGTAAATGTCTCCACCGAAATATGTATGAAATCAACCATAAAAATCCCACAAAACCAAAGTAAATACCCTCATACTAATTATTAAATTATGTGTTTAGTGCACCCATGCATCAAAGGTCAGGAACCGCCCCACTATGTTATGGATGCTTAAAGGGACGTTTCCACTATAGAGTTTGATGGCTTATTGATAGGATGTGCCATCAATGTCTGATAGGTCCAGGTCCTATATCTGGGACCAGACCTCCGAAATTGGTCCCTGAAGGTCTTGGTTCAGAATAGAGAGCCGGTCACGCTTCCACATGACTCTCCATTCTGATCTTTGGTAGTTCCCAGTACAGGGGAGCGCTGTGTTCTCCATTTCTACTGTTCATAATGGTTCCACGTTCTACTAGTTCCCAGTACAGGGGAGCGCTGTGTTCTCCATTCTGTTCTACAGGAGTTCCCAGTACAGGTGAGCACAGTGTTCTCTATTCTGTTCTATGGGAGTTCCCAGTACAGGGAGCGCGTGTTCTTCCATTCTATCTATGGTAGTTCCCAGTACAGGGGAGAGCTATGTTCTCCCATTCTGTTCTATGGTAGTTCCCGTACAGGGGAGACGCTTGTTCTGCATTCTTTCTATGGAGTTCCCAGTACAGGGGAGCGCTGTGTTCTCCATTCTGTTCTATCGGAGTTCCCAGTACAGGAGTGCGCTGTGTTCTCCATTCTGATCTTTGGTAGTTCCCAGTACAGGGGAGAGCTGTGTTCTCCATTCTGTTCTATAGTAGTTCCTAGTACAGGGTAGCACTGTGTTCTCCATTCTGTTCTACAGGAGTTCCCAGTACAGTAGAGTGTTGTTTTATCCATTCTGTTCTACAGGAATTCCCAGTACAGGGGAGCGCTGTATTCTCCATTCTCCTCTATGGGAGTTCCCAGTACAGGGAAGCACTGTGTTCTCTCCTTCTGGTTCCCATGGGATGTTCCCACTGTCACAGAGCCGTAGAGCGCTGTGTTCTATCCATTCTGTCCAGGATCCATACGGGGACGCTGTTCTCCCATTCCCTCTATGGAGTTCCAGAAGAAGCACTGTGTTCTCTATTCTATTCTATGGGAGTTCCCAGTATAGGGGAGCGCTGTATTCTCTCCACTCTGCTCTATGGGAGTTCCCAGTAAAGGGGAGAACTGTGTTCTCCATTCTGTTGTATGGGAGCTCCCAGTACAGGGGAGCACTGTGTTCTCCATTCTGTTCTACAGGAGTTCCCAGTACAGTGGAGCACTGTGTTCTCCATTCTGTTCTACAGGAGTTCCCAATACAGTGGAGTGCTGTGTTCTCTCCATTCTGTTCTATCGGAGTCCCCAGTACAGGGGAGCGCTGTGTTCTCTATATCTTCTCTATGGGAGTTCCCAGTACAGGGGGGAGCTGTGTTCTCTATATCTGCTCTATGGACTTCCCAGTACAGGGGAGTGCTTTGCTCTCCATTCCGTTCTACAGGAGTTCCCAGTACAGGAGAGCACTGTGTTCTATACTCAGAACTCCGATTGAAAAGAATGAAGAGTCGTCCACAAGCATTACTGGCTTTCCATCCTGAGCCATAACTTTTGTGGGCCCATTCCCACAAATCAGCCATCAAATTCTATGGTTGGAACAACCCTTTTAACATCCATAACACAGTTGGGTGGTTCCAGACAGTTTCATGCTTCCAAGATAAGTGTGGGTTCCAGGGGTGGGACCTGCGCCTCTCACACATTGATAGCGTATTCTATTAATATGCCTTCAAAGTCTATGGAGGGAACACCCATCCAAAGGGGTTTATCCACCAACAACATTAAACACATCAAGTAACATGATTTTACATTGGTAGATGTATAACTGTTGGTACATTCATGGATTGTTGGGATGTCCTACAATGTTCTGTTTTGAATTGGAGCTTTACCGGGCGTTGGCGACACATTTGCTTTATACAACTCTAAGATAGATACAGAAACACTTACCAACATGTGTAGCCTTCTTTCCATACAATTCTTATCAAAGACATGTAGGAGAGGCAGATCCAAATAGTGAGGTCCAACTGTTGGTATGTTCATGGATTGTTGGGATGTCCTACAATGTTCTGTTGTGAACTGGAGCTCTAACGGGTGGTGGTGACACATGTGCTTTATACAACTCTAAGATAGATACAGAAACACTTACCAACATGTGGCTTTCTTACAATCCATACAATTCTTATCAAAGATGGCTAGGTGAGGCAGATCCAAATAGTGAGGTCCAACTGTTGGTACGTTCATGGATTGTTGGGATGTTCTACGATGTTCTGCTGTGAGCTGGAGCTCTACCTGGAGTTATAGACACAGGTCCTTTATACAACTCTATGATAGATACAGAAACACTTACAAACATATGTGGCCTTCTTTCCAAACACTTCTTATCAAAGATGGCTAGGAGAGGCAGATCCAAATAGTGAGGTCCAACTGTTGGTACAGTCATGGATTGTTGGGATGTTCTAGGATGTTCTGTTGTGAATTAGAGCTCTACCGGGTGGTGGCGACACATGTGCTTTACAAAACTCTAAGATAGATACAGAACACTTACAAACATGTGTGGCCTTCTTTTCATACAATTCTTATCAAAGACATGTAGGAGAGGCAGATCCAAATAGTGAGGTCCAACTGTTGGTACGTTCATGGATTGTTGAGACGTTCTATGATGTTGTGTTGTGAATTGGAGCTCTACCTAGCGGTGGTGACACATGTGCTTTATATAACTCTAAGGTAGATACAGAAAACTTACAAACATGTGTGCCCTTCTTACAATTCCATACAATTCTTATCAAAGATGGCTAGGAGAGGCAGATCCAAATAGTGAGGTCCAACTGTTGGTACGTTCATGGATTATTGGGATGTTCTACGATGTTCTGCTGTGAATTGGAGCTCTACCGGGAGGTAGCGACACATGTCCTTTATACAACTCTAAGATAGATACAGAAACACTTACAAACATGTGTGGCCTTCTTTCCATACAATTCTTATCAAAGACATGTAGGAGAGGCAGATCCAAATAGTGAGGTCCAACTGTTGGTACGTTCATGGATTGTTGAGACGTTCTATGATGTTGTGTTGTGAATTGGAGCTCTACATAGCGGTGGTGACACATGTGCTTTATACAACTCTAAGGTAGATACAGAAACACTTACCAACATGTGTGGCCTTCTTTCCATACAATTCTTATCAAAGACATCTAGGAGAGGCAGATCCAAATAATGAGGTCCAATTGTTGGTACGTTCATGGATTGTTGGGATGTTCTAGGATGTTCTGTTGTGAATTAGAGCTCTACCGGGTGGTGGCGACACAAGTCCTTTATACAACTCTAAGGTAGGTACAGAAACACTTACCAACATGTGTTGCCTTCTTACAATTCCATACAATTCTTTTCAAAAACGTCTAGAAGAGGCAGATCCAAATAGTGAGGTCCACTATCTGTGTTCACCACCTGAACGCGCACTATTTTGAAATCCAGTAAACAATACATGGTGATGCCAGATGCTTCTTAAATGGAAAACTTTAGGTGAAACTGACATGGAAAATGACTCTTAGTTGTTGGTAAACTTAGCTGTAGGAGCCAGTGTCAGGCAGCTGCTGCCGAGGCAAATAGGATCATGGGGTGTATTAAAAAAGGTATAGATGCACATGATGAGAAAATAATCTTACCACTACACAAGTTCTCAGTCAGATCACACATGAGATATTGTGGACAGTTTTGGGCACCAGTGCACAAGGATGGCATGGTAGGGTCTGAGGGGGTTCATAGACAGGCAACACAATAGATGGACTACAGCACCCTCAAGGATTTTTAAAACTAGGGATATTTTTCATTTTGAAAAAAAAAAAACTGTGTAAAAAAAACTATGTATAAATACAGTTAGGATCAATTTAGAGATCCATCCGATAATCCAAATATACCAAAATCGGTGACATTCCGCATAAGGGAGAGGCACCATGTTGGTGTGTGGAGACTTATACACCATAAGTTGCCCCACTAAAAATGTAAATAATTTCTAAAACGCTCATGGGAAATGAGCTAGAACTCTTGCACCGCCACCTATTGGATGTAGCATTTCTCAATTGACATCCAAACGATCCAATAGGTAGCGCTGCAAGAGTCCAAGCCCATTCGCCAAGGGCCTTTTAGAAGATATTTATATTTCAATGGAGTGGATAATGGTGTGTAAGTCTCCACACACCTACATGGTGTCTCCCCTATGAGGAACATTAGCCCTTTTGAGCTATATCTAGAGCCTATCCCAAGTCAACCAGTATTCTATTCTGCACTGATGAAGGACAAACACCCCAAAACAGCTGTCTGCAGATGATTATTTGGTTGGCTCCAAACCCCTTTCACATTGCAAGGCTCAGTGAGTTGGATGTGAATTGTGGAACACTACATCCAATAGGTGGTGCTGCAAGAGTGCCAGCTTGCTTTGCATGGACCTCTTAGAACCTATTTATACCAAGGATTGTATCCACAACAAGGAGGCGTTCTCTACATCTAGAGGACAGAAGTTTTTTGCCTAAACATAGAAAGGGATTCTTTACTGTAAGAGTAGTGAGATTATGGGACCCTCTGCCAGAGAGTCCAAAAGGGGCCTAGATACATTTCTGGAGTATGATAATGCTACAAGGGTCATTGGTCCAGGGCTTTATGCTGCTTGGTAGGTTTCGAGTTGAGAAGAAATGCTTCCTTCTAAGATGAGGGCAATTGGCTTCTACCTCATGGGGGGTGGGTTTGTCTTCCTCTGGATCAACACTGTAGGGAAGTTGGCTGAACTGGACCGTTTTTCTCAAAAATACCATCACAGGGTCTATAAAACCAGTAGCTTGTTCTCTGGGTCTAATGCTGGACAAGATTGGGACATGTCTAGTGTTAATAACCGACCTGTGAGAAACCTACGGTTCATGGTTGAATTGTCCAGACCACTCATTATAAAATAGTCATTTCTTCTCCTACTGCACAAAATGCTAATAGCACCTCTGAGATAGGGGCACATCTGTTTCCTCTAAAGGTGACAGGACCTACCTCTTGCACCCAGATCCAAAACAGAATTCTAGATTGTTGTCAAAATTAACCGGGGCCGAGTCATGTTGGGTGGGGAGAAGGGGGAGGGGGATTCTATCACTAGAAGGATTTTTACTGATATTTAAACCTTATATTACATGCATATTGGATTCATTGGCATCTGTCAGGAAGATGGGGAGAAAGGAGCAGTGCATATGAATGATCAGGGATTGAAGTCTGCATATCAATGTTGGTGTGAATGCATCAAAGGAAAGCCCTGACAGGCACATCCCAATGTGTAAATCTTGCAGGGTGAATATTAATAGGCCCAATCTATGTGAAATGAATGATGACAATTGAAAATCATGACCAGGGTGATAACAATGTGCATAATATAACAGTATTAATAATAATACTACAGTACTACTATTACTACTACTGATGATAATAATAATAAAAATAATAATAATAATAATAATAATAATAATAATAATAATAATAACAACTGTTTGGCCTCGTTCACACGGCTTATTCTGCCGCGTATTGGCGCCGTACTGCGCGCCGGAGTTGCGCTTCAGTACGGCGCCAATCCGCGGCAGCAATTACGGCAATCCACTGCTCTCATAGAGAACAGTGGAATCCGTCGCTCCTCCCCGCTCGGCGAATCCGCCGGCGGGGAGAAACTGACATGCACATTATTTACGGCACGTACGCGCCGTAAACAATGCATTGTCTATGGGGCCGGGAGCGGCGCCCCGCCGCGCTCCGGCCCCGCCCCGTCCCGCCCCTTATTCACGGCGGATTTGTGCGCTCAATACGGCGCACAAATCCGTCGGGAATAAGCCGTCTGAACACGGCCTTTCAAGGTATTGTAATAGTAACAATACTGCTACTAATAAAAATAGTAATAATCCAAAGAAGAGTAATAAACAAAATAATAATATAATAATGATAATAATAATAATAATAATAATGATAATAATAATAATGACTTAAAATATATTGTTTTAAAGAAATGAAGATTATTATTATTATAAAATACAAAAATAAAGAAACATAATAAGAATAGTAAAATAAATATTTATGTAAAAAAGGGGGAAAAATATAATAATAATAATAATAATAATTATAATGTTTTATTAGGGTTTACTTACATGGATTCTGGCTCAGAATCTGTGTAAAAAAAAAATAATTATAATTTCCCAATTATTTTAATGGCATATCCACACATTAGTTTAAACAGCACAGAGTTTTATGCTGTGGATTTGAAAACCACATAGAAATGGGGCTATCTATACGTATATAGATGTGTAGATATATATGTATATCTATCTATGTATCTATCTATCTGTCTACCTATTTAGATAAACAGACAGACAGAAGGACAGATAGATAGATAGATAGATAGATAGATAGATAGTAATTATATAAAAAAAAAGAACAGAAAGGTGCACAATCGTGAAGCACGTTTGACCAATGTATAAACAGAGTGCGAATATTGCTCACCTTGTAGTGTTGTGTGTTTTGTTCTGAGGCACAACACTCGTATCAGCTTATGTGCTCCAATTGGAGCTCTTAACCTCGGCAGCCAGGCAGTCCCGAAATCCCACGTGGAAAAGTTATCTCGTGGTGAATTATAAAGAAAGTTAATAGAAAAATACAGGCAGTGGCGCGCATAGGTATATTGTAGCTTTCTAGATAGATAGATAGATAGATAGATAGATAGATAGATAGATAGATAGATAGATAGATAGATACATAGATAGATAGATAGATATGGGATGGATAGATAGATAGATATGGGATAGATAGACAGATATGGGATACATAGACATTAGAAAAATAGAAAGATAGATAAACACACAGTTAATAAAAGATAGATATGAGATATATGAATATATAAATAGATAGATAGATAGATAGATAGATAGATAGATAGAGATATGTGTACAGACATATATACTGTATATTTGTGGCAACAAGTGTATGATCTGGAGAAATGCGAAGAAGTTGCTGCAGATTGTGCTCTGTGCAGCAGCATTCAGCACAATACATGCAGTGTGCAAACTCCATTGTAAGGCCGTGTTCACACGGCTTATTCCCGACGGATTTGTGAGCCGTATTGAGCTCACAAATCCGGCGTGAATAAGGGGCGGGGCGGGGCCGGAGCGCGGCGGGGGCGCCGCTCCCCGGCCCATAGACAATGCATTATCTACGGCGCGTCCGCGCCGTAAATAATGTGCATGTCACTTTCTCCCCCCGCGGCGGATTCGCCGAGCGGGGAGGAGCGACGGATTCCACTGTTCTCTATGAGAGCAGTGGATTACCGTAATTGCTGCCGCGGATTGGCGCCGTACTGAAGCGCCAATCCGGCGCGGGGTCCGGCGCCAATCCGTGGCAAAATAAGCCGTGTGAACGAGGCCTAAGAAGGTAATCTGGAGGGGATCCAATGACAGCAGCCATCACATAGGGCCAATTCCGGGGTCCCACCCTACAGCTGCTGTACATGACTACACAAGTTTTGCTTTCTGTCTCCCTATCTCTGCCTTTATTCCTGAAAAGCAGATATAGCCTCACCATGCCCAAGGGCCCACCAGGGTTTTCCAGGCTCCTGTGTAGACCAGCCTAAGCCTGTACAGGGATAGAAAGCAAGAGTGTACTGTATATATATATATATATATACCATAAAAGCAGAACCATTGGCTATTGAGGAGCCCATAAAATAGTTTAACTGGGAGCAGGGACTAAAATAGTACACAGGATAGGCCAAAATATCCATACCCCGCCATTATTGTACCAAAAAGTGAATTCCCTCTGCTCTCCACAATAACCCTGTGTGGGGTGTGAGTTATTATAACACGTTCACACTGCAGCTGGATTGCCCGGTATAGAAATAAACATGTTGCAGACTCCTGTTGTCTTTGCTGGTTTTACATATGAGCGCTGGTTAGGAGGCTCCTGACTAATGATCTGCCTCTGCATTTTAAATGCAGATTAATTAAGAGCTATATATTATATGGACAGCAGAGATTTACACCTGCAAAAAACACCGCCAAGAAAGTGTTACTATCCGCCGCAGCGAGTTCTGTGCTGTCACCTCTCCCCGACTGCTGCTTAATGAGAAATATGGTGAAGGCTGCAAGTCATTGGGATGGTTGTATCACTAACATCTCAGCAAGACTGAGGAATCAGGGTTATCTGTCTGTCTGTCTATCTATCTATCTATCTATCCCTCCCATATCTATCTATCTATCCCTCCCGTATCTCTATCTATCTATCTATCTATCTATCTATCTATCTATCTATCTATCCCTCCCGTATCTATCTATCTATCTATCTATCTATCTCATATCTATCTCATATCTATCTATCTATCTATCTCATATCTATCTATCTATCTCATATCTATCTCATATCTATCTATCTATCTATCCCATATCTATCTATCTATCTATCTATCTATCTATCTATCTAATATCTATCTCATATCTATCTATCTATCTATCTATCTATCTATCTATCTATCTCATATCTATCTATCTGTCTGTTATCTCATATCGATCTACCTATCTATCTATCTATCTATCTATCTATCTATCTATCTATCTATCTATCTATCCCATATATATCTATCTCATATCTATCTATCTATCTATCCCATATCTATCTATCTATCTAATATCTATCTCATATCTATCTATCTATCTATCCCATATCTATCTATCTATCTATCTATTTATCTATCTATCTAATATCTATCTTATCTATCTATCTATCTATTTATCTATCTCCTATCTATCTATATCTATCTATCTATCTATCTATCTATCTTATCTATCTATCTATCTATCTATCTATCTATCTATCTATCTATCTAGAAAGCTACAATATACCTATGTGCGCCGCTGCCCGTATTTTTTTATTAGCTTTCTGTTTAAATCACCACGAGACAGATTTTACACGTGGGAGTTCGGGACTGCCTGGCTGCCGAGGTTAAGAGCTCCAATTGTAGCACATAAGCTGATACGAGTGTTGTGCCTCAGAACAAAACACACAACGCTACAAGGTGAGCAATATTCGCACTCTGTTTATACTTTGTTCAAACGTTCTTCACTATTTTGCTCCTTTCTGTTCTATTTATTTTTTATAATTAATATATATATATATCTATCTATCTATCTATCTATCTATCTATCTATCTATCTATCTATCTATCCCATATCTATCTATCTATCTATCTATCTATCTATCTATCTATCTATCCCATATCTATCTATCTATCTATCTATCCCATATCTATCTATCTATCTCATATCTATCTATCTCATATCTATCTATCTATCTATCTATCTATCTATCTATCTCATATCTATCTATCCCATATCTATCTATCTATCTATCTATCTATCTATCTATCTATCTATCTAACTCATATCTATCTATCTATCTATCTATCTATTTAATCTATTTACAGTGGGTTGCAAACGTCTTACTAACCCTTGAACTGTTCCTCATTTTTAATTCTTACAGTCACAAACTTTAATATATTTTGTCGATATTTTATGTGATTGAGCAACATAAAGCAGCAAATATTTGTGAAGTGTAAAGACAATGAAATGAGCTTTTCAAATTTTTGCAAATTCAAAAACTGAAAACTGTGACATGCATGTGTATTCAGCTTTCTTGAGTCAATACTCTGTAGGAATACCTTTATCTGCAATGACAGCTGCAGTTTGTTGGGGGATGTTTCTACAGCTTTGCACATCTACAGGCTGGAGTTGTTGCCAATTCTTCTTTGCAGAATAGCTCGAGCTCAGTCAGATTGGTTGGA
The DNA here is from genome assembly GCA_025379985.1 of Phyllomedusa bahiana. Taxonomy (NCBI): domain Eukaryota; kingdom Metazoa; phylum Chordata; class Amphibia; order Anura; family Hylidae; genus Phyllomedusa; species Phyllomedusa bahiana. The sequence goes on from JAODAL010006674.1 coordinate 103,575, forward strand.
GAGCGTTTGTGAGAAGCAGTTTTCAAGTCCTAACACAGATTAATAGGGTTTAGGTCTGGCCTGTGACTGGGCCATTGTAACACATGAATCTGCTTTGATGTAAACGCTTCCATTGTAGCTTTGGCTGTATGTCTAGGGTCATTGTCCTGCTGGAAGGTGAACTGACGTCCAATTTTTAAGTCTTTTGCAGCCTCTAACAGGTTTTCCACCAACTCTGAGCAGCTTCCCAGTCCCTGCTGAAGCAAAGCCTCCCCACAGCATGATGCTGCCCCAACCATGCTTCACGTTGGGATGGTGTGTTTAGAGTGATGTGCAATGTTTCCTCCACACATAGCACTTGGCATTTTGATCCTATCTTTCGCTTTAATATCTATTTATATATTCATATATCTCATATCTATCTTTTATTAACTGTGTAGTTATCTATCTTTCTATTTATCTAATGTCTATCTATCTATCCCATATATATCTATCTATCCCATATCTATCTATCTATCTATCTATCTATCTATCTATCTATCTAGATATCTATCTATCTATCTATCTCATATCTGTCTATCTATCTCATATCTATCTATCTATCTATCTATCTATCTGTCTGTCTATCATTATGTATTTTTATCTATGTATCTTATATCTATCTACCTACCTATTTATTATCCATGTTTCTATCTTCTATCCATCTCATATCTATCTATCTATCTATCTATCTATCTATCTATCTATCTATCTATATATCTATATATCTATCTCTCTCATATCTATCTATCTCATATCTATCTATCCCATATATATCTATCTATCTATGTATCTATCTAGTTATATATAAAAAAAGAAACAGAGAAGGCGCACAATCGTGAATTATGTTAGGACAGGAGTTTACGATAAAATAGCAATATTGCTCACCTCCTCATGTTGTGCGTTAAAACCAGAGGCACAACTCTCATATCAGCATAAATGCTCAGGTTTGAGCTCTTAACCTCGGCAGCTCCGCAGTCCCGACTCCCACGTTTGAAGAAAAGCCTCGTGGTGAATAGATACAGTCTAAATAGAAAAACTCGGGCAGTAGCGCTCAGAGGTATAGTAAGTCATGCACTATTGGGCTGGATCAGTGTTAGGTTAATTTATTTAAAATTAATAAAACACATACAAAATATAAAATCTATAACCCTACGCGTTTTGTAGCCGAACACCGGCACTTCATCAGGGGCCGGTGCCGGTGTTCGGCTACGAAACGCGTAGGATTATAGATTTTATATTTTGTATGTGTTTTATTAATTTTAAATAAATTACCTAACACTGATCCAGCCCAATAGTGCATGACTCACTATACCTCTGAGCGCTACTGCCCGAGTTTTTCTACTTAGACTGTATGGGTCACATGTATGAAAACTGTCTAGTTCTAAAATTCACTTTGTTACCCATAGCAACCAATCAGAGCGCCCCTTTCATTTCATATAGTGCTCTAGAAGAATGAAAGGGGCGCTGTGATTGGTTGCTATGGGAAACAAAGTGAATTTTAGAACTAGAAAGTTTTCATACATGTGGCCCAATGTATCTATCTCATATCTATCTATCTATCAAATATCTATCTATCTATCCCATATTTATCTATCCCATATCAATCTATATCTATCTATCGATCTATCTATCCCATATCTATCTATATATCTATCTATCTCATATCTATCTATCTATATATCTATCTATCTCATATCAATCTATCTATCTATCGATCTATCTATCCCATATCTATCTATCTATCTATCTATCTATCTCATATCTATCTATCTATCTCATATCTATCTATCTATCTATCTATCTATCTATCTATCTATCTATTTATCGATCTTTAATCTATTTAACTATACAAAAAATAACGTTAGTCATGATATAGAAACAGCAATGAAGCAAATACATCAGTGCACGCTGTGGTAGCTGAAAGGTAAAGCAAACATACAGCAGCGCTCCAAACACCAATTCATAGGCGAACATTAATTGTTCTGAATTGCATCACTTCCACATTTTCTGTATATATAGGTGTCAGGTTCATGAAGCACATTTTGATTAAACTATATGAGCCCATCCACCATATAAGATAACCCTATGAGATGTGACCTCACTCTAGACAGACCTGCCTCTCGTGGGGCCAAGGCCAACAATGAGCTCGGGCAGCAGGATCCAGCTATGCATCGCTCTAATCAGAACATCTAGAGCAGATTGGAGAAGAGCACGGCCAAGATCCATCCATCCTGCGGAGCAGCTATACTGTGCACTACCCTATAGCAGCTATTGATTTTGCCCTGCTTATCTGTCTACTGTATCTATGTAACAGTCTGTGTCTATGTAACCAGATAGCAGAAATCAAGATACTTCAGGCTTTAATTGAATGTTAATTATCAAAGCAGATATATATATATATACATAACAGCAGAGAGACGTCAACATTTAAGCCTTAAAAACTGGCTAGAATCACCTTTATGTACAAACATCTCTGTGTATCCTGTGTCCACCATCACAGCCAATGCTTATTCATCCATTCCATTAACATGAATTAAATAGCAAGTCTGCAAAAACTAAAAATATGTATCTATCTTTTTCTTTTATAATGTATCTATCTCATATCTATCTATCTATCTATCTCATATCTATCTATCTCATATCTATCTATCTATCTATCTATCTATCTATCTATCTCATATCTATCTATCTATCTATCTATCTCATATCTATCTATCTCATATCTATCTATCTATCTATCTCATATCTATCTATCTCATATCTATCTATCTATCTCATATCTATCTATCTATCTATCCCATATCTATCTATCTCATATCTATCTATCTACAGTATCTATCTATCTATCTATCTATCTATCTACCTATCTATCTATCTATCTATCTCATATCTATCTATCTATAGTATCTATCTATCTATCTCATATCTATCTATCCCATATCTATCTATCTATCTCATATCTATTTATCTATAGTATCTATCTATCTATCTATCTCATATCTATCTATGTCTATCTATCTATCTCATATCTATCTATCGTATCTATCTATCTATCTATCTATCTATCTCATATCTATCTATCTATCTATCTATCTCATATCTATCTATCTATCCCATATCTATCTATCTATCTATCCCATATCTATCTATCCCATATCTATCTATCTATCTATCTATCTATCTATCTATCTATCTATCTATCTATCCCATATCTATCTATCTATCTATCTCATATCTATCTATCTCATATCTATCTATCTATCTATCTATCTATCTATCTATCTATCTATCTATCTATCCCATATCTATCTATCTATCTATCCCATATCTATCTATCTATCTCATATCTATCTATCTATCTATCTATCTATCTATCTATCTATCTATCTATCCCATATCTATCTATCTATCTATCTATCTATCTATCTATCTCATATCTATCTATCTCATATCTATCTATCTATCTATCTATCTATCTATCTCATATCTATCCCATATCTATCTATCTATCTCATATCTATCTATCTACAGTATCTATCTATCTATCTATCTATCTATCTCATATCTATCTATCTATCTCATATCTATCTATCTATAGTATCTATCTATCTATCTATCTATCCCATATCTATCTATCCCATATCTATCTATCTATCTCATATCTATCTATCTCCTTCTATCTATCCCATATCTATATATCTATCTATCTATCTATCCCATATCTATCTATCTATCTATCTATCTATCTATCCCATATCTAGCTATCTACATCTATCTCTATCTATCTATCTCATATCTATCTTCCATCCATCCATCACTATCTATCTATCTATCTATCTACATCTATCTATCTCATATCTATTATCCCATATCATCTTCTATCTATCTCCTATCTATCTCTATCTATCTATCTACTATCTCTATCTATCTCATATCTATATCTATCTATCTATCTATCTATCTCATATCTATCTCATATCTATCTATCTATCTATCTATCCAATATCTATCTATCTATGTAATATCTATCTATATATCTATCTATCTTATGCAGACTCATATTCAGACTCAGCATTTACGGTTCAGATTTGTGAAATTCAAACCAAATTCAAATGCTTTGGTTCAACTTGGCCTGAATGAAGTTTTGTCAAAAATCGCCAAATATTCATCCAAAAGGTAATAACATATTGGTGCCCATTCTCTCGATTCCATGGCATTTGTGCTCTGATGTTACCTCTCGTTGGAAGTCACTTCCTAAATTTAAGTTGGATTGGAAATGACATCAGAGTAGCATTGCTATGATGACGAGATGACAGGGACCAGGAGTCAACTGGAGGGGACAGGGATGGGTAAGTTAAAGGGGTTGTCTCACTACAACCATTACTTTTTATGTTAAAGATCTTGCAAAAACAAATCACTTTGCAATACGTATCCATTAACAGTGTCCTACCTCTTCCTAGATATCCTCTCTTGTATGGGCTGCATCAGCTCCTCAGGTCGCTATAGCTACAGACCTGTTCAATCTCTCCTGATAGGCTGCCAGCACTGGTTGCTATAGCTACAGACCTGGCTTCTACTGCAGCCTAGTAAAAGCCAATAAACACGCCCCTGAATTCAAAATGAAACCAAGAAAACAGGACTGAGGTGAGATGAATCAATTTAGTGAGACAACCCGTTTAAGCCCTGCAGACCAGTTGAAAAACCCAAACCCCAATTTAGGTTTCTGGTTACGGTTATGGTCTGGTTTAAAGCTACATTTAGTATTACACTAAAAAAATTCAGGTTTGGGACATTCAGATTCCAAATGGTTTACAAGTTCGGTTCAACAGAGACAGATTCTAGCAACACTATTTTGCCTAATACCAGACAATAAACCTTGTGGTGTAGTTGGATCATGCAGTCATGTTCCCATCTAACACACACTGGATAAATGTGTAAAAAGTAGAGGACAGAAGAAAGGGAGGAGGACTATGGAAACAGACTACACAGGATTTGTTTGCTGTCTGTTACCATGGAAACACATAGAGCTACATAAGAGCTGTACACAGTTTGCAAAGTTGCTTCACGTTTTTACTTTAGAAACCAATAAAATTGTTTGCAATCGTGGACAAAGTCAATATGCTTCTCAACTGTGGGAACATCAAAGTGCCTCGAGGTCCTGAGTCCAGGGAGAGTCGGGTCAGTGGTTCTGTCTGAGAACATAAATCCTTCTGAACCATACAGGTTCCTTTTTACCTTCTTCTCGCCTGTTATAAAAGAACATCTACAGAGTCCGACTCAAACTTCACCGCCTATTTGATAACACCACTTGTCCCAGTTCCTGAAGCCGTGACCTGCAGACAACTTGGGACTCAATTATAGCAGAATTTCTTAGAGCGTGGTCTTCGGAGGGTTTCTCGTAACATGAACCTTCCACCATCAAAGCCATCTTAATGGATGCGGGGGGATTTTAGAGACAACCATAGATGAATTCGGGACAATAGACTCTTATAATGACCTATCTCAATGTAGAAGAGCTGAATGTGTTATTAACTCTGTAGAGTTGGTTTGTAAGTGAACCTTGCTGACTTTCCGCAGTAGGACATCCGATAGCCCACGAATAAGACCTTGTGCACTTGGATTACTATGATGGTGGGTGATACAGAGCATGCATACAAAACCACTACATATCCCTCAATGCAATCTAGCTGGAAGTCATAAGCTGTCTACCGGCGACTGTCAATATTCGTTGCTATTGAACCTTAGCAACCGGTTCAGAAGGGAGGGAGAGATAATTACTGTAATTAAATCCCAGTAGAGCCCATATAGGATGGCTTATAGACGCTGGGATTAACCCTTTCAAAGGTTAGGAAATGTGTTATAAAAAATATGGCTTCCACTGATCATAATTTGATGAACTATTCTAAGAATTTTTGAATTTTTTTTATATACTTTGTGCTGTCACCAAACATTGTATCACATGACAAACTAAGCTCGACTACATCCATAGGACACCTCTTTAACCGGTAACCCTTAGCCCTATTTAAAATTTTAACAATTTGTGTGAAAATTTTTGGATTTTTGATAATTTTTGAGCTGATTTTGATTTTTTTTAGCTATTTTTGACCCAATTTTTAGCTGATTTTGACTCATTGGATGGCAGAGTGCACATTTTGACAAAATTTTAACAATTCTCCAACGATGATGTTCTTAGGAGGCAGGAGTGGTCGCCTCCACGAATGACAGTCTACGGAGAGGGAATCTCCACTTGTGGTAACGTCGGTAAGTGGTGAAAGTGAAGGCCGCACAAACAAAGCTCGACAACATCCATAGGACACATCTTTAATCAGTGACCCTTGGCACTATTTAAAATTTTAACAATTTGTGTGAATATTTTTGAATTTTTGATGATTTTTGAGCTGATTTAGATTTTTTTAGCTATTTTTGACCGAATTTTTAGCTGATTTTGACTCATTGGATGGCAGAGTGCACATTTTGACAAAATTTTAACAATTCTCCAACAATGATGTTCTTAGGAGGCAGGAGTGGTCGCATCCATGAATGACAGTCTACGGAGAGGGAATCTCCACTTGTGGTAACGTCGGTAAGTGGTGAAAGTGAAGGCCGCACAAACAAATCTCGGATAGATCCATAGGACACATCTTTAACCAGTGGCCCTTGGCTCTATTTAAAATTTCAACAATTTGTGTAAACATTTTCGAATTTTTGATGATTTTTGAGCTGATTTAGATTTTTTTTATCTATTTTTGACCCAATTTTTAGCTGATTTTGACTCATTGGATGGCAGAGTGCAAATTTTTACAAAATTTTAACAATTCTCCAACGTTCTTAGGAGGCAGGGATGGTCGCCTCCATGAATGACAGTCTACGGAGAGGGAATCTCCACTTGCGGTAATGTCGGTAAGTGGTGAAAGTGAAGGCCTCACAAACAGAGCTCGACAACATCCATAGGACACATCTTTAACCGGTGGCCCTTGGCTCTATTTAAAATTTCAACTATTTGTGTCAAAATATTTGAATTTTTGATGCTTTTTGAGCTGATTTTGATTTTTTAGCTATTTTCGACCCAATTTTTTGCTGATTATGACTCATTGGATGGCAGAGTGCAAATTTTGACAAAATTTTAACAATTCTCCAACAATGACGTTCTTAGGAGGCAGGAGTGGTCGCCTCCATGAATGACAGTCTACGGAGAGGGAATCTCCGCTTATGGTAACGTCGGTAAGTGGTGAAAGTGAAGGCCGCACAAACAAAGCTCGGATAGATCCATAGGACACATCTTTAACCAGTGGCCCTTGGCTCTATTTAACATTTCAACAATTTGTGTGAACATTTTTGAATTTTTGAGCTGATTTAGATTTTTTTAGCTATTTTGGACCCCATTTTTAGCTGATTTTGACTTATTGGAGTGCAAATTTTGACAAAATATTAACAATTCTCCAACAATGATGTTCTTAGGAGGCAGGAGTGGTCGCCTCCATGAATGACAGTCTACGGAGAGGGAATCTCCACTTGTGGTAACGTCGATAAGTGGTGAAAGTAAAGGCCGCACAAACAAAGCGCGACAGGATTTACAACCTATGCAGTAATAGTCGCCGTCTCCTATTTCTTTCTAACCGTGAGGTGCTGTCATCGTAACTAGCTGGGTGAAAAATGGCAATGAGGATGATTACTTTCTGAATTTTGCTGACACGTCTAAACAGGGAGCGCTCTGCGCGGATCATTTTTGCTCTCTCTTATTACGGCCCCGTGTTAAGCAGTTTCACCAATCTGTATCATCCTCTATTAAATCACATCAGATCCGCGCACGCAGACATCAAGGTCAACATGCAAATTGGCGAATGTGTTCTTGCCGAGTAATAATGTTTATGATCGCCGGATATAATATCATGCCATTAGTGAGTGATGAAAGTGCATGTTATTATATCCCCCCGTGCTCACTTCACCAACATCTCTGTGGATTCTAATACATAGGTCAAAATACTAAAGACAACTATGGCTGCTCTGAATACAATTGGAAATTCAATGGATTGCTCTTTAGACCCAGGCTGTCCTGCGGCTGAAGAGCTAAAGCAGCACATCAGGGGCATAGCTGGAACTCATAGCAAAATGAGTAGAGGCCCCGACACCTTATGATATGACAGCAGAAATAGCAATAATTAAAGGGGTTTTCATGCAGTTTCATAGAATCACACTTCCTGGTCAGGCTGTGGGTGGTTCTATTGCAGTGTTTGGCATATTTAAAGGGGTTGTGTCACTACATTGATTCATCTTACCTCAGTCTTGTTTTTTTTGGTTTAATTTTCAATTCAGGGGTGCGTTTACTGGCTTCTACAAGGCTGCAGTAGAAGCCAGGTCTGTAGCCATAGGAACCAGCACTGGCAGCCTATCAGGGAAGATCGATCAGGTCTGTAGCTATAGCAACCAGTGCTGGCAGCCTATCAGGAGAGATCGATCAGGTCTGTAGCTATAGCAACCAGTGCTGGCAGCCTATCAGGAGAGATCGATCAGGTCTGTAGCTATAGCAACCAGTGCTGGCAGCCTATCAGGATAGATTGAACAGGTCTGTAGCTATAGTGACCTGAGGAGCTTCTGCAGCCCATACAAGGGGGGATATCTCAGAATGGGTAGGACATTGTTAATGGACACATATTGCAAAGTGACTTGATTTTGCAAGATCTTTAACATAAAAAGAAATCCTTGTAGTGAGACAACCCCTTTACCTCCTCTTAACTCCTCTTAGTCCAACTATGGTAACATCATTCTCTGCTCTCTATCTAATCAGGAAGGGAGATAAGGATGGTACTTTAGAGACACTTGTATGCACCCAGAGCAGATAAAATCTCTCTTATTTCCTGACCAGGGAAATATCAAATATCAAAAGAACAATGTATTTAGTAAAAGTCTTCATTTACCTTTCCCTACAGGTTGAATGCTTATTATTGTAGTGAGAAAATCCTTTTAAAGATATAAATAATATGACCCTATATCAAAGAACCCCCTAGTAGTGCAAGTAGCGTATAGCCACCAACTTGTTATCTCCTACAAAAATATGCAGTGTTCTTGCACATTAGTGGCTCCCACAGCCTCTTAGCCCCATATGGCTATAGCTTTGGGTTCACCCATTGTCACAACTCACTGGAGTTAGGTGTTGGATCCATTGGATCAAGTAGCGGAGTCTAATGAGTCCCCTAGTCTTTAACCTATAACCCCATATACAAGGGGTCTGGACTTCACTGTAGGAACTCCAAGGTCACTACCCCTAATGTGGTCACCCATGGTGAAGGCAGATGTTCAGGCATGATCCTAAAGGAATAGGTAGAGACTTGTTGGGTCACAAGCAAAAGGTCAAGACAGGTGGAGTTCTTTCATAAATGGGTAGAAAGGCTGAAGGTCAGGACAGGCAGCAAATTAGGACCAAAATCAAACCAAAAAAATAAAAAAAAAGTTGGGGTTCTTATTGGTCTATTATGGTTAACTCCCCTCTTTACTGGGGCTCTTGGTCCGATGTGAATTATGTCACATCAGGGTTTCTCTAGTGTCATGTTGGACAGAGAGCGTCGCTGGACTGGACCTTAAAGGCGTTGTATCATTACATTAAATGGTCTTCAGAATAAGGGGACAGTGAAAACAAGCAACTTTGCAATTGGATGTCATTTGCAAAGTTATCTCCCTTATCCCCAGTGTCGGTCGGATTCCACCTCCTTTAATTTCATTGGCAGCCGGTTCTACTAATTTACATTCTGTCTGGCCCCCGGTCCTATTCACAGGAGCGCGCATTCCTGCCTCTCTCACTCAGAATAAGGGGCCAAGAGCATTTCACTGTGCACAGCCAGCAGCTGCACAGTAACACTGCAGCTGCTTCTACAATCAGAAAACAGCAGAATTGTGCTCGGTGCCTAATGCTACTGCGTGTAAACATAGAAAGGAGACAGATCTGTGCTGCTCTGGATGAGTTCATAGAAGACTGGATTCAACTGTAACAAACCTCCAGCTGTGAGAGGAGAAGAGATCAGTGCTCTGAGTTCATAGAAGGCTGTCTAGACTGAATGCAGGCATGTGGTATGTACACAGCTCTTACAAAATAAGACTGCATAGGGAGAGGAACGACACAGTGACATGTGGAGTGGAATGCAGACAGAGAGGTGGGGGAAGAGCAGGGATGTGCTATCCCCTCCTACTGAACTCAAACAAACACACTGACTCGGGAGCGAGCATGAACAGTGAAGAAGGGGATGATGTCATCCCCCTTCAGTTAAGAAACACCCAGCTGGGAGGGAAGCTGAGAGAATCAAGCTTCAAGAAAACAGCCGAACTGATGAAGTGATACATCCCCTTTAAACACTAGTAAATAGAATAAAGTAACCCCAATTTTGGATTAGGATTAGAGTTAGGATTCGGTGTACGGCCAGCCAAACCCAAATTTCTTCTCAAGTTTGAGCAGACCTGTGTTGAACCAAACAGGGACAGGTTTGAGCAACACTACAGATTAGATACACTCACCGGCCACTTTATTAGGTACACCATGCTAGTAACGGGTTGGACCCCCTTTGCCTTCAGAACTGCCTCAATTCTTCGTGGCATAGATTCAACAAGGTGTTGCAACGATGCTCAATTGGTACCAAGGGGCCCAAAGAGTGCCAAGAAAATATTCCCCACACCATGACACCACCACCAAACCCGCCCGAACCGCTGATACAAGGCAGGATGGATCCATGCTTTCATGTTGTTGACGCCAAAATCTGACCCTACCCACCGAATGTCGCAGCAGAAAACGAGACTCAGCAGACCAGGCAACGTTTTTCCAATCTTCTACGGTCCAATTTCGATGAGCTTGGGCAAAATGGAGCCTCAGGTTCCTGTTCTGAGCTGAAAGGAGTGGCACCCGGAGTGGTCTTCTGCTGCTGTAGCCCATCTGCCTCAAAGTTCGCCGTACTGTGCGTTCAGAGATGCTCTTCTGCCTACCTTGGTTGTAACGGGTGTCTATTTGAGTCACTGTTGCCTTTCTATCACCTCGAACCAGTCTGCCCATTCTCCTTTGACCTCTGGCATCAACAAGGCATTTCCGCCCACAGGACTGCCGCTCACTGGATGTTTTTTCTTTTTCGGACCATTCTCTGTAAACCCTAGAGATGGTTTTGCGTGAAAATCCCAGGAGAATCAGCAGTTTCTGAAAATACTCAGACCAGCCCTTCTGGCACCAACAACCATCCCACGTTCAAAGGCACTCAAATCACCTTTCTTCCCCATACTGATGCTCGGTTTGAACTGCAGGAGATTGTTTTGACCATGTCTACATGCCTAAATGCACTGAGTTGCCGCCATGTGATTGGCTGATTAGAAATTAAGTGTTAACGAGCAGTTGGACAGGTGTACCTAATAAAGTGGCCGGTGAGTGTACATATCAGCCAAACCTTATGAACAGGAGAAGACAACCACCTGATGTGAACAGTGTCCTCTTGACTGTCCTCCAACACTATCTGTTGGATTTCATCTTGCCTATTCTTTTGTATTTGAAGAGGTAAGTTTCCATCAGAAGAGTCTGGCAGCTGTTTCTCTCTCGATGCATGCACAGAATGCATGCACTCTCTAATGAACCGAGCATGCATGTGCATGTGAGCATCAAGAAGGATAGCTGTCAGCCACACTATGCATGGCCAGCCAGAGGAATAAGATAAGGCTTTGGGGGCCCTATGCAAAACTACAAAAGGGCCCCTACCTGTTATGTGCTATTTATAATATTGGTGGATTCTTATGTGGCAGAGGGTGCCTTGGACCCCATTAGGCTCCAGGGCCCATTGACAACTGCTTCTTCTGCACCTCATATAGCTACAGAAAATTTTCAGTGTGGACACAGAGATGTATTTCTGTAGATCATCGAAATTTGGTAAGATCCGCAGATAACATCGACAGATGCTGCTATAGGTGGCCACATAGCTAAGTGATCTGTAGGATGAACATTTTTTGGCCAACAGCTGTTCTTCCTGGTGGCAGCTTGTCTCCATTGAAGTCCAAAATGCCCATTTCTTGGGGGAGAGTCAAGACACCAAATCCATATTTTATAGCTAGATGCTTCCACTGAAATCAACGGGTTTTGCCAACGTTCATCGTTAATGTAAATGGGCATCTTAAAATAAACCATGATGCTCTGCAAAAGGCATCTTATATCTATTGCCAGTTTAGCGACTGGTGGAGAACCGCAGGTTGGAGATCACTCTACCATAGGGTAAATGATAGGGCTGAAACCACCTTGTCAGACATTGACCTCATCATAACCATCATGAGTTATATCTTCTAGGCTCCCCAAACCCCACTTTCTTGGATGCAACCTTCTTGAGACATGCTAGACATCTTTACGGATAGGTCTGAGGAAGGGCTGCAGTGGAGGATTTATTCTGTAGGGCCTGTCATCCCCATGGGTCGCACACTGAAAAGAGAGCATGTAATGCCTGGTGTTTCCTGTGGGGGGTGCTGTAGAAAAGTTGCACACTTGCTGCCAGGTTTGCCTCAGACTACAGCCAATTGCAGAGGGTGGCAGCAGCAGGACACCATGAGCTCAGATTATCCTTAGCTTTGGACAGACTAGCAAAAAGGGGTTCCCCTATGTGAACTGCCCCTTTAAACCTCCAGAACATCTAACACCTCTGATGAGACTTAATTGTGCTGGTTATTTATGAGGGGGAACATTCTTATACCCAGTGTTTATGGACTGCTGATCCGCACCTCAATTATTCATTACAGAAAGTCAATTATTTTTTAATAGTCTTTTTTTCTATCTTCATTTATTCATTTATTTATCTATCTTTTATAGGTTGAGGAGTTTGTTCCCCGGTTACTATGGATGGTGGAAATGTGGTGTTTCAAGTTCTTAATACTGAAATAAATATTTCAAATTACAGTTAGATAAACAGCAGGACATCGAGATTCCCAACGGGGGATGTTGTTGCCCACCTGTCACTTGTGTGTATGAAAAAAGGATTTATCTTGCTATCTATTTATGTTTTTTATCCCATATCTATCTATCTATCTATCTATCTATCTCTCTCATATCTATCTATCTATCTATCTATCTATCTATCTATCTATATATATATCTCATATCTATCTATCTATCTATCTATCTATCTCTCTCATATCTTTCTATCTATCTATCTATCTCATATCTATCTATCCCATATCTATCTATCCATCCATATCTATCTCATACCTATCTACCTCATATCTATCTATCTCTCATATCTATCTATCTATCTCATATCTATCTATCTATCTATCTATCTATCTATCTCATATCTATCTATCTATCTATCTATCTATCTCATATCTATCTATCTATCTATCTATCTCATATCTATCTATCTATCTATCTATCTATCTATCTATCTATCTATCTCATATCTATCTATCTATCTATCTCATATCTATCTATATATCTATCTATCTCATATCTATCTATCTATCTATCTATCTATCTCATATCTATCTATCTATCTATCTATCTATCTATCTATCTCATATCTATCTATCTATCTATCTATCTCATATCTATCTATCTATCTATCTATCTATCTATCTATCTATCTCATATCTATCTATCTCATATCTATCTATCTCATATCTATCTATATATCTATCTATCTCATATCTATCTATCTATCTATCTATCTATCTATCTATCTATCTCATATCTATCTATCTATCTATCTATCTCATATCTATCTATCTATCTATCTATCTCATATCTATCTATCTATCTATCTATCTATCTATCCTTTCTATCCATCTATTATCTATCTACCTCATATCTATCTACCTCATATCTATCTATCTCATATCTATCTATCTATCTATCTACATATCTATCTACCTCATATCTATCTATCTATCTATCTATCTCATATCTATCTATCTATCTCATATCTATCTATCTATCTATCTATCTATCTATCTATCTATCTATCTATCTATATGCATCTATCTATCTATCATCTATCTATCTTTGTATCTATCTTTTATCTATTTACCTCATATCTGTGTCTGTTTACTTATCTTATTTATCGTTCTATGTCTGATATCTATTTTTCATCCATCTATTTCACACCTATCTACTCGTTATGGATCTATAGATACCTACATCTTTCGTTCTTAATTTCTATCCCTCCACCCATTAGACCTGTATAAGGTATCACTGTAATATATACAGTATATATACGGTATATATATATATACATATATATATATATAACAATCTTCTCTTTCCTCCAGAGAACGTTCTGTTGACAGTGGGTAACATAGTGCCAGTTTCTCATTTTCTTTGGCTGGTGTGGCATGTAAGGGGTTAATCTGAGCGCCCCCTCCCCTGGTTTCTGGGCATCCCATGGCCTTTTCACAGGACCTGAGTGCAGCCCGTGTGGGCCGGGTGGGCCGCTCTCCTTTAATTCCCTGCATTCTTGCCGTTATTGTGCAGAGACTAAATAATGTAGAATTGAGGCCTAGAAATAATAGGACGACTGACATCTGGCTAATTGCCATTCTGGGTGGAGGTTGCCTGGCAGCAGAGGATGCAATGGGGGAGCAGGGTGGGGGGAGATTGAAAGAACTTCCACTGAACCGTGATGGATAGAAGCCATCAGAGATAGCAAGAAGCAGAGGGGGAGAATGATAGAAGGTGTGTGCCCTGCGTGGGCTTATCTCATACACCTCAATGTCACCTATAGAACCGGGATGGGATGGCTGGCAATACAATGAGGTTGGAGTGAAGTCAGAACGTTGTCCCACCCTCTGTAAGAGGCCGCTGCAGTGTAGTGTCCATGATACACAGTTGAGTCACATTATTATGACCAGCAGCTAAGATCCAGAGTAACCAGCGTGTGCAGCACGGACAGCAGCTAGACAGGCGGGAAGTGACTCAATAAGGTCCTGGTAGGTTGTCACCGGTAGCTGGAGCCGACTGCATCCCACAGCTGCTGGGGGGTCCATAGAGCCAACACCACCATCCAGGGGCTCCCACAGCTGCTGGAGGGGCCATAGAGCCCACACCACCATCCAGGGTCCCACAGCTGCTGGAGGGGCCGTAGAGCCAACACCACCATCCAGGGGCTCCCACAGCTGCTGGAGGGTCCATAGAGCCAACACCACCATCCAGGGGCTCCCACAGCTGCTGGGGGGCCATAGAGCCAAACACCCCCAAATCCAGGGCTTCCACAGCTGCTGGGGGGCCATTAGAGCCACCCCACCATCCAGGGTCCCACAGCTGCTGGAGGGTCCATAGAGCCAACACACCATCCAGGTCCCACAGCTGCTGGAGGTCCATAGACCCAAACCCCACCACCAGGGTCCCACAGCTGCTGGGGGGGCCCATAGAGACAACACCACCATCCAGGGGCTCCCACAGCTGCTGGAGGGCCAAAGATCCAACACCACCACCCAAAGGGGCTCCACAGCTGCTGGAGGGTCCATAGAGCAACCCCACCATCCAGGGCTCCCACAGCTGCGGAGGGTCCAAATTTGCCAACCCCACCATCCAGGGGCCCCACAGCTGCTGGAGGGTCATAGAGCCAACCCACATCCGGGGGCTCCCCACAGCAAACTGGAGGGTCCAAGAGCCAACACCACAATCCAGGGGCCCCACAGCTGCTGGAGGAGCCATAGAGCCAACACCCCATCCAGGGCTCCCACAGCTGCTGGAGGTCCCATAGGGGGGACAACACCACCTCCAGGGACCACAGCTGCGGGAGGAGCCAAGACCAACACCCCACCGGGGCCCCACAGTGCTAAATTTGGGTTCAAGTGGGGGAATTTTAGGGGACCAGGGAAGTACTTGGGAGTCTTGATCCTGCTCTTGCAACCAGTATCGGACATTTCTAGTCATGTGACATGTTGCATTGTCTTTTAAGATTCCATCCGTCCCAGGGAAGACAATCCGCATGTATGGGTGTAAGTCATCTGCAAGGATGGATTCAGACCCAAATCGGGTGAGGACAACTTCCACACGGATGATTGGTCCAGAGAATGCTCCGAAAACATTCCCCATAGCATAACATTGCCATCACCAGCTTGTGTTCTTCCAGCAAGGGTTGCGGGGTTTTTTCCGTTTCTCACCGACACAACAGCATCCATCCTGTAAGCAAAGAGTTAGCGAGGTGAGTGCATCTGTTTGCTTGGCCCCTACACAGTAGGGTAGCAGAGGTGCGTGACATCTGTCTGCTCCAGGGCCCCCAACACAGTAGGGGGCGAGGGCGTGACATCCCCTGCTCCCGGTCCCCTACACAGTAGGGGTTTGCAGAGGTGCAGTGATACCCTTGCTCTGAGGCCCCCTACACGGTAGGGTTAAGAGGTGCAGGACATCCCTCTGCTCCAGGTCCCAAAACATAAGGGTTTGCAGAGGTGCGGGAATCCGTCTGCTCTGGGGCCCCATAATCATAGGGTTAGCAGGGGCGTGAATCTGTCTGCTCCCCGGGGTCCATACCAGTAGGATTTGCAGAGGGCTGACCCATCGCTCCAGGGGTCCATAAACATAGGGGCAGAGGTGCAGGACATCCATTGCTCCGGGCCCCCATACACAGAGGGGTTTGCAGAGGGCATGACATCCGCTGCTCCAGGGGCCCCTACACGTAGGGTTTGCAAGGTGCGGTGACACCTCTGCTCTGGCCCCATACACAGTAGGGGTTTGCAAGGGAAATGACTTTTCCGTTCTCCAAGGGGCCCCTCACAGTAGGGTTAGCAGAGGTGCAGTGACACCGTCTGTCCGTGCCCCATACACAGAGGGTTACAAGGTGCAGTGATATCCGTCTGCTCCAGGGCCCCATAACAGTAGGGTTAGCAAGGTGCATGACATCCTCTGCTCTGGGCCCCATACACAGTAGGGTTAGCAGAGGTGCGGACATCCCTCTGCTCCGGGGCCCCATACCAGCAGGGTTAGCAGAGGTGCATGAAATCCATCTGCTCGGGCCCCCATACACAGTAGGGTTATCAGAGTGCAGTAAAATCCGTTCTGTCCAGGGCCCATACACAGTAGGGTTAGCAGAAGGTGCAGTGACATCCGTCTGCTCCAGGACCCATACACAGTAGGGTTAGCAGAGGTGCAGTGACATCCGTCTGCTCCGGGCCCCCATACACAAATAGGGTTAGCAGAGGTGCAGTGACATCCGTCTGCTCTGGGGTCCCTTTTGCAGTAGGTCCGCTGTTATGTTAAACACACATCTGATCGGCTCCGGGATCATTTTGCAGGGATGCTGCGCCCCTGTAGCGTGTAGGTCGCCCTCATGCACCTCTGTAGCCGACATTCACCTCTCACATCACGTCCCTTATTCACAATGGCTCCATTTGTCCATTGTCACCACACCAGCAGCCAAAAAGTCCCAAACCCTTTCTACAGTCATGAGATGTTCAAGGTTCCTCACCTAGCCGTGATTAGTTTTAATGTTATGGCTGATCAGTGTAGATCTATAGGGGTTGTATGTGTAACTGATTGAACCTGGAGCTACAATGACAGACACAGACTATGTAAGAATGCTGCTAAAAAACCCCTCGAAGGCTATATTCCCCATAGTCATCTGATTAAGATTTACATGAGCAGCTGGAAGATTTTCTCATGGATGACAAATCACAGAGGTGTAATGTGCTGAAATTCTCTCCCGACGGCTGCTACAGGGTTGGATTACAGTTTGGAGAACAAGTGAGGGTTGTGAAATAGGTAATAAAATAAATAATCAAATTTAAAACCCGCTTCCTGGTAAAAAATAACAAAACGGGAGAACGGGGCGATGGCCGCATTTGCTCAGCGCTTCCCCATTCATGGCTATGGGATTTCTGCATACAGCTGGCACACTCACTCCATAGACATGAATGTGGGAAAGCGGCGCAAATATTTCCATCTCCTGGTAGTGAGCTATAAGCAGGAAATGGGAAAGTATTCCTTAACCCTTCCACACATTTGGAAGTACCTGCATGTTACAGAAAAGACACAGAAAAAATGGGACATTAATTACTAAAAAAAACACAGAAAAAAGGGCCATATCACAGCAAAAAGGGGGGGTGAAATAAACCCCATAAGACAAACCACCCCCTATGTATTTGGGAAAGATAAACGGGTGCGGTTGTTTTGCTGAGCATAGTACAAACCCCTCACTGGGGAAACAATTGTGAAAATTTAAAATTGATCCCTTTTTCACACCAGCAGCGAAAAGCCCAGATTACTTTGGGAGATGCAAAAATGCAAAAATATTTTTAAAAAACCCAAATCACAAACCTTAAATTTTGGGGGGGGGGTGGTTGCGGTATTATAATTGTAATAGAAAAGGCGTAAAAAAGGGGTGCCAGAAATTTAAAATACTGTGGTCACCTTTGCTGGCTCACCGCCATTTTATTCGTTTTGGGCGGGCTGCCCAGCATTTTTTGCGTTCCAACACAAAATACAGACCCCCTCTTCCCCAGTATATTGGGCAAAAAAAATTGAAACTTATAAAAATATGGGTATTAGTTATACAGGGCCCTATACGCAAGCTTGCAAGCCCTGTAAAGGTCCTCACTTGTTTAAATTTCCTACAAACAATTTACAAAAAAAAAACACAGAAAAATGGGACTTTAATTACCAAAAAAACAGAAACAAGGCCTACTCATAGCCAAGTTGGACTGAAACTAAACCCCGAAAAGAGGAAACGGGGCCCATATTCTATTGTCCTACAGGTGAAGGGTATGGAGCAGTCAGCGCAACCCCTCTCATATGCAGCGGATATCGGCTGTTAATTACAGCCTACAACCGCCGCTGTCAGCAAGGGTTGGACCGGGTCTGTTCTGTGTTTAAAAAGCTTATGAGTGGCATGTACAGACTGAGGAATGTGTGCCAGTCTGACCTCCCTAACCCCTGAAGTCTCCCAAATGCAGTTAGTTTTTATTACTCCTGATAATGTGTGTACTAGATAATGAATAAAAAGCCTCTATACGGCAGTACAATGGTATTGCCTTCAGGTCCCAGGAGGTGGCAGGCAGGTGCAGCGACAGGTAACAGCAGGTAAACGTATGCATAAGCAGGATTCAGCAGGATGGCAGGAAACGGGACACCCAATGGCAGAGATACAGAGGTACTGGCGGTACAAAGCAGGTAAACAGCAGAATCAAACAGGAACAAGGACGCAGCACCCCGAAGCAGGTCAGGGGGCTTGGTGGATGAACAGAAGAAACAATGCAACAATTTAACTGCCCCGAAGCAAGGAAAGGAAATTTCCCCTTATACCCAGGGGGCAAGGGCAAAGGAAGGCAATCAGGGCAAAAACCTTTTAGGGCAGGGCGTCGCGCGCGTGCCCCGGCGGCGAGTGCAGTACAGGGTAAGAAGCAGGAGCAAGAAACAGGGAAAACAGGGGCTGAAAGGGGCCCACACAGGGAGCCAAAAACAGAGAAAGGGAGGCACGGACCGCTGGGAGCCATGGCAGGGCCGCGGCATAACCCTGCAATACCCTTTTTCGGGATAACTTGTATTGTTTTAAAAAGTTTTAAGTATAAAAATAAATAAAAAATATTAAAATTTTTAAAACCCCCTTTTTCCTTTTTTAAAAAAAAACAATAAAAAAAAACATTTTCCCCAAAATTGTCTTTATGAAAATATCAAAACATTAAAAAAGAACATTTTTCCTTACGTGAAATTGATGAACAAATTTCCAAAAAGGTGGGGTTTTTTTGGTAGTTTCACATCTCCAAGAAATTGGAATAAAAAATGTCAAAAATCTGCAGATCCGGGGAAAGGGATCAAAAAAAAAAATTATCCGTTGCAGAAAATGGTGCTGCAGTGAAAATTTACTTTTCTTGTTGTTAAAAGTACTAAAACATAACAAAAAATCGACAGACTTGGTATCACCGGAATCTGCACAATACAGATAACACGAAAAAGAATCAAAAAGACCCCCCCCCCCCCCCCCCCCCCAAAAAAAAAAAGGGAGCAATTGTGTTTTTTCACATTCCATCCCACATCGATTTTTTTTTTCAATTTCCCAGTGCATTATATGTTGCGGTCAATGGCACCATTAAAAGATACATCTTGTCTCTCAAACTAACAAGCCCTCGAATAGCAATGTAGATGAAAAAATTTAAAAAAAGTCGTGAATTTTGGAAGGCGAGAAGGAAATAAAGAAAACAAAAAAATTAGAAATGAGTTGCGACCTGAAGAGGTTAAATGGTTTATCGCACACAATGTGCCGGCACAGTACAGATGTGCACAGACTGAGGCTCTGTAATGGTAGTGATCTGTTAAACAAATGCTTTTATCCATTTTTTCTCTTCTCATACCTCATGTGCCCTGTAGTTTCTTGGCTGTGTAGGTGGGACCATGTGATTCTTTCTGTCTCTCTCGCCCTATCACTTTTAACTAGCTTTTGTGTTACAGAGACCCATAAAAAAGCTCAATTTGCTTTCCGAATCCTTGAAAAAGCAGTAAAATAAAAAGCGTGTAAGGAAATAAATTGACCTTCAAAGTACAGGTGTGCACATACTGAGGCTTTGTAATGGTAGTGATCAGTAAAACAAATGTTTAAATCCATTTTTCTTATTTCTCTCATGCCTCATGTGTCCTGTAGATTCTAGGCTCTATTTCTAAATTGTAAGTGGGACCATGTCATGCTTTTTCCCTCTCTCCCTATCACTTTCAGCTTATGGGTTGGTGGATAGCTTGCGTCTCAAATGACCTGATTTTTATTTTAAAATTCTTGGCAAGTGTCCCTTGAGTAACAAAAGAGTTGTCATTCATCCACTTGTCTCCAGAAGAATCAGGAATGCTTTTTGCCCGCATCCTCCACCAATTTTGATCTCGCCCTGCTGCCTCGTACATGCCTATAAGATGAAGTTTTTAGATGCTGTGTAATATTCACTTGTGTTATAGATTCCCATAAACCAGAAAATTTTGCTTGCAGAATCTTATAAATGCCAGTGAAATTAAATTAAAATTAAATAGGTCAGAAACGTACAGGTGTACACATACTCAGGCTTTGTAATGGCAGTGATCAGTAAAACAAATGCTTATATCCATTTTTTTCTTACTCTTCTAACTCCTCATACAGGTATACAAATACTAAGTGTAATGGCCGTGCCTGTCCAGGCCTCAGCGCAGTCCTCTATCTATAAAGTACGGCAGAGACTGCGCTTATGGCCATGATTCTGTGCCTGAATTGTATGTTCTCTTTGTATTAGTATGAACTCTGTCCGATTCCAGTACTTGCTGTGGTAATTGACAGGTTCTTCCCCAGACCCCTTTGGTTACTTCTGCTAGCCCTAGTGCTGGGCTGCAGATAGTTTAGACTGAGTGATGATTCACAGTTGCCTTCACCACTCATCTTCCTTCCCTGCCAGTCTGTGTTCTGTGTGGTCTGGATATGGAAGGGCCGGTCCAATCACGCCCTGAATCAGGACTCTGACATTCCATTAGAAGTCCGCTTGTGTGCTGGGACTTCGTTTGCAATAGTCTTTTATAACTAGAGTCGTGTTTCTTTGGATTCTTATTGATTGATTTGCTTAAATCTTTGTCTGTCCTCAGTCTTTACCTATGGGTTGTCCTGTTTCTTCCTGTTGTTACTTGTGTTTGTGTCTTCTTTCTGTGTTCCACCTTTGCTTGTGAAGGGACTGTCTCCCAGTTGTCGCCAGCCACCTATTGTCGGACCAGCAAGTAGGCAGGGTCAGTTTTGGGGGGCCTATCACACTGTCTTTCTCTACTTGTCTTTTATCCAGGTTCTGGGGTCCCTTACACTGAATCTTTACAATGGTAGTGATTAGTAAAACAAATGCTTAAATCCATTTTTTTCTTTTTTTTATTAGGGGTGGGGGAATCTTCAGTCCTGTTTAATTTTTAAAAACTGGGATTCCCCTTAATCATAAATTCAAATTTATTCCATTTCAGAAGGACAGGATGCCCTTTTTGCCCGCATCCTCCACCAATTTTGACCTGGCTTTCCTCCCTCCTACATTCCCACAAGATGAAGTTTTTAGATGCTGTGCAATAGTACCTGTGTAACGGAGACCCATAAAACAGCTCATTTTGCTTTCAGAATCTTAGAAACACCAGTAAAATAAAAAGATTTTAAGGAAATAAATTGGCGCATACAGCTAATCGTTGTTTGCTTGAATAAGCTTTCCATGTGCACTTTATTACCTTGGGAACTCGCTAAAAGCCGACGCATCTTCTCTGATAAAAAATGGATTCTGCCGGTTACAATATTTATGGCTCAGGTTATTTTAATCATTTTTCACTCTATTTCCAGTCTCCAAGTTTCACATCTCCTTCTCTCCGGGTTGCGAGGTGTAAGATCCTCGGAAAGAAAGTTTAAATATTTATCTCTGTAGAGCGGAGGGCGCTATAATAACCCGCAGATCGGAGGGAAAATAGAATAATATTCCCTTTTATATGTAGCAAGTGAAGATTTCATTAATCACAGGTTACACTGAAAGCCTCTCCAATGTGTTCTGTTCAAAGCCGGTGATCACAGGACAAATCTTCAGTTTTTATCTCAAGCATCATCTCTATGATTAATGTCTGCACGGCGCGCCTTTGATTAATGAGAAAAAATAAGAAAAAAATGTGTTTGTGTAGACAAATATTCATTGCAATGCTCCTTGAAATCTAAGCAGCATGTGAGTCTTAAAAGGGTTGTCCAGGTTCGTGCTAATTAAGCTTAATTATTGCATAACCAGAAGTTCTAGAACTTTCTAATAGACTTTGGGCAACATGTATGAACGGGGCTGCGCCAGAAGTCTGGTGTCTTTTCAGCCCGACATCTAGTGCAGCCCATTCGCGATATATTTTTAAATCTCCCGCACACCAATATCAGGTGCATTACAGTGCACCCGCGGCACTTTGTAATGCGCCTGATTTTTGGGGGGGCGTGCAGGAGGCGGGGTGCGCTAGAACCGTTCGAAGCTATAGATTTATAGCTTCAGTACGGCAATTCTAGGAGCATTACTGCTGGAACAGGTAGAGCACTTTCAAAGTGGTTTACCTGAGCCAGAAGTGACATCAGGCTCATTCTACACTATTATAACGCAAACAAAAATGAGTGTCTACATGCCAAAAAATCATACATTTCGCCCTTTGTGTTTCACTTTCTTACCATTTTCAAAACCTCAGCTGCTGTCAATGAATGAAAATCTGGCTAGATCTTATATTTCTCACAGCTGGGGGGGGGGGTGTGCAGACAGTGCATTCAACCCAGACCAGGGGTCGAAAACATATGGTCCCCAGGACACATACAGTCCCTAAAGCTGTCATCTGTTGCCCTCAGGGCACCAAAGCAACCAAGACACCCTCAGGATTGCCAGGATTCTGATCTAACAGGAATGGAGTTTACTCCGATCCCAGCTATTGAACCCTTTAGATGTCACTGTCAATAGTGACCACAACATGTAAGGAATTTGTCCTCTATCATACAACACTGTGTTATCACAGGGTGTTTATGGCCTAATAATGGCCCCCGGGCTGTCTGTGACACATTAATGCCAGTCACCGCCCAGAAGAAGAGTCAGTTAGGCTGACTGAGAGCTGGTGTAATACACTGCAGTACAGTCAAGTATTGCAGTGTATTATAACAGTGATCAAGTGATCTCTTTGTCCTATCCTATTTTAGTTAAATTGAATTAAAAAGTTTTTAAAAAGTTTCAGAAAAGTAAAGATTAAAGTAAAAAACACCCCCCCCCCCCATTATAAATGCTTAGTATTAAAAAATAAAAAAATTGTAAAAAATTGTAAAAAATAAAAAATGTTTGCACTACCATGGATAAAGTAATGTGGACACTCAACTTTGATTTTTTTCTATATGTATTGCGTTTACCCAGACGAATTTGAGAATTGATCGAGACAATCCTCTGTGAGCTAAATACATCTGTAGCACAGATTTTGTTCCTGTCCAATGTATCAGTGTAGGTAAAATTATCCTGGAGTCTTTTCTAGATCACATACAATTGCCTAGACTGGATAGAACTCTGGAGATCTAGGTCAGAAAAATTGTTGTGTTTGATGCTACCATGAAGCCTCACCCATGTTTTCTTAGATATGTTACGTGTAAATGCAGCAACACATTTTCCCCAATGTGTATTAGTAAGTTGCAGACCTTTTTTTTTATTATACAGTATTACACAGTATTACGGTAAGTTATACTTACATAAAACACATTAAAGGACTTTTTCACTGAAAATGGTCAATAGAGGGCGCTATTATAAAGAAGGAGTTTGATTAAAGCGAATGGATGGATATCATCGAAGTCAACACGTGCAGTTTTCCGCAACCTTGTAAATGTTGAATATATTCAAAAACGTTTGCAAGTTGTATTTGGAACAATGCAACAAAATCCAAAATCAAAGTAAACCCACAAAACTTGTTCTAAATATTATAGTCCGTATATGTGATGCTCATGTTTGACCACAAAGAGATATTCTAACCGTGCTGGTTCACAGAGCCTGCTCCTCACGGGCAGTTTCAGTCTCCTGCCTTCCTGTTCAGGCTGTGGGTAGTTCTATAGCTTTAGGATGAAGAGGTGAAACATAAACCTTTAGCTGTAACTTTATTAATATAATTTTTTTTTAGTTTTACCCTAATATTTCACTTTGAGGGCAACAAGTGATGTTCTAGAATCACGTTGTATATTTAGAGTCCAAGCCGTTAACTTTTTGGGTAATTTTTGGATACTTATCTTTGACTCCTTACATAATCTCCCAGCAGTTGTTGACCTTGGCATGTTTCCATTGACCTACAGTAAGACTGCGCCCTCTGTCTCTGTTGCTCCTCTGCCACCATCTTTTAATCAACATTACACAGGCAAGCCGAAATGTAAAAAGTGCACAGTTATTAATTCAGGACATAATTATGTAGCCTGAGGCGGCACAAATTATAGATGAAGCCTTTGCTGAGAATTACCTTTTTCTCAAAGTGATTCAAAGTTTAACGCCTCAATTATGCACTTCTGCTAGAAAGTATGTGCGACCTTTTGAGGTTCACCAGTTTTGACACTATGGGGTGGCAAAAACAGGTAGAAATTCCCAAAACTTTGCTGGGGTTCCCTTGAGACTCAATGACTACCTCCTTTCTACACAACATCTGATAAGAACAGTCAGGAACGGGCAGATGGTTGAAAGATAAAGATGGTGAATGAGACATCTTCCCATCTACTAGATTGCCCATTTCTCTAGATTATCGTGAAGAACATTCCATCATCGGATGGACTCATTTATTCCCCTACATGGCTGGCAAATACACAATTATGATAAATGCACACATGGCAAGTTTTTGTGGCTGCAAATCTGCTCATTACATGTAGATTAGGTTCTTTCTGTAACAGATGCATGGATTTGTGCAAGCCCCGATTAGATGTTTGGGCAGAAATGTTTGCAACAAGTCTAAATTCACTCTAGTAATGGAAAACCCTTCCTGCCAGTATCACTGAGTAGTCTTGTTGAAGGAGTTGACCTTTTGAGCTGTCCCTTTTCTAATATCAATATCCACTAATGACAGGAGGTGCTACTGCTGAAATCCACCTTGTTTAGATATAAAATGTTGGGGTACCTAGTAGAAAGTTCTCTATGGGGTCAAAGAAGCATGATACCATAGAGGTAATAAGCTATCCATGTAGTGTCATGTTTGGGCCCTCCTTTTTTAATATTAGCATCCTCCAATAATCAGTTGATGATGGGGGCCCTACTGCTGAGATCCACCTTGTTAAGATACATAATGTTGGGGAACCTGGTGGAAAGTGCTCATCGGAGTCAATAAAGACTTACACCATGGAGTCAATGGGTTATCCATGTGATGTCGTGTTGAAGTAGATGTCCTCTTTGGGTAGTCTCTTTTAATAACAGTATCCTCCAAAGACCAGTGGTTGACTGGGTGTACTACTACTGAGGTCCATCTTGTTTAAATATAAAATGTTGGGGAACAGTGGTCGATGGGGTAAATGAAGCATTACAGCATGGAGTCAATGGGCTACCCATGTAATATCTAGTTGAAGGAGATGTCTTCTTTGGGCCCTCTTTTTTATAACAGTATCCTCCGAAGATCAGTTGATGCTACTGCTGAGATTCACCTTGTTTGGATATAAAATGTTGGGGAACCTGGTAGAAATTGGGTAGATGAAGAATTACTCTGTTGAGTCAATGGACTGTTCATGAAATGCATGGTTGTGCCAGGTCCTCCAGAACCCAAGGTGTATTTTGTAGTCATACTAAACTTTGGTTATAGATAAGTTCATAACAAGGTATTAGAATGTGGGTCTACTTAACCAGGCAACCTGTCGAAGATCAATGCCATATCTCCTAATCACCAGCTGATCTGGGATCTTGTCAAGGGTTCCATGAGTCGATAAAGAGGTTTTGGATCCACCACATGAAAAAGGTTTGGGAAAAAAGAAAGGGTAATCCAATACGTGTTGACCCCAGGAAAGGGGAAAAAAAATCTATGGGGGTCCCAATTGCCCCATACAAGAAGAAAAATCCAAATATGGTGATCAGAATGATCCTGGGATCAAAGCCAATAAAATTTTTTGTAACCATCCCTTAAACCCCTATTATTTTAAACCAAAAAAAGAATCAAGCCCTCTTTAAAGTTGGTCAATGAATCCACCATCATGATATGTTATAACCAGACAGTTCTAATGGGTAAGATTTTAGGTTAAATTGGACTTTTTAAACCCACCTTTTTTTTTAAAATTCTATTGGACAACTTGATCCAGGTAGTTGCTGATAATCTGGCCATGAAGAAAACGATCATCATGCATTCTTGTAAATTTAACGGGTTGTAAATATGCCGGGGTTTTTTATATAGGTGTTGTTGAATATCTAAAAGGGAAAGTCAAGCAAAGTGGCCCAACACTAAGTGGGCTTAGGTGCCGATTTCAGCAGGCCCGAAACTGTGGAAACCAGAAGTGGCGCCCAAAGTATGTTGGCCCAAAGAGAACCCCCGCAAAACAGAAACCTATTTTTAAAACCCCATAAAAACCCCAAATTTGTTTCGGTTTTTGGGAAAAAAATTTTTGGGTGACCATTTTCACAAATTTAAATTTTGGGGCCCCAACCGGGATCAAATTATAAAATTAGGTTTCTTTGGGGGTTTTCCAAATTTAAGTTAAACTGCTTTTAATTTGGTGTTAATTGTGTTTATATCAGGGGCATATCATGTGTTGAGCGTCATGAGTTTAAAACAAAGATATGAACTTTTCCAGAAACAGTGCCACTCTTATCTCTGGCTGTTTTGGGATTGGCTTATTCATTTTTGCGAATGGATGATCTGTAATACCTCAAAACCCCTGTAAAGGGTTTCAATGGTTTACAAAAAGAATTGTGAATTATTTGAGGGGAAAAAGTGGGCCTCTGGTCCCCCCTGTCGAAGAGCTTCTTCAATCAAAAACCAACCCCCTTAAAAAAATTTAAAAGGACTAGGGTTTTAACCAAACCCCTAAATTATTAAGGAACAAGTTTTCCACCCGCCGACAGCGTTTTGGGGGGTTTTCCCCTTGTCAGCAGAACGGGTTTTTGGCTTGGGGTGAGGTCCTTTTTTGTCACTCAGTAGGGGGTTTTTCCCCCGAGGGGACTTTAAATTTCCCCGCAGTTGGATGGGGACTTGAGGCTTTGCCTTTTAGCCCCAAATTAGGAATTAGAAAAAAGGTCTTAAAAAACCAAAAAAAATCTTTTCCCGAATCCTCGTCACTCTATCGAAAGGGGGAAATTCCTATGATGCGGAGCTTGAGGTCACTGGGTGGGGGAGACTTTGATGTAGCACCACTGGGGTAGAGGCATGACGCTAGATAGATAATAGATAGAAAATAGATAATA
>JAODAL010006675.1:0-131387 GCA_025379985.1 Phyllomedusa bahiana
GTGGGGGGCCCCCCATAAAGTTTTCATTTTGATGGCCTTAATGCGAGGATCTGTTGGAGGAAATGGAGCATCCAAGCATTCATGTGAGAGATGGAGCCTTGATTTCCCAACCCCTTGGGTCGAGGGGCACTAGCAAACTGATCTTCCTCATCTTCCTCCTGCGCCTCAAATTGCGCCAACCTCTTTCCAAGGCAGGGACTAGGGTAACGTGGGGGTCTAGGAAACCTCCTCCTCCCTCCTCCTCCCCTTCCTCCGGCCCCAGCTTCAACACAGCCCTGACTTGCCTGAGATGATGCACCCTGAGAGCTGAAGCGCCCCCTTGCACTAGCCCTGGACCCCAAAACCAGGGGCCTAATGAAGACCGATGAAATTGTGAAACTGTCGGGCCTTGTGGATTTGACGAAGAGAAAGGCTCGTGTCCGCATTCTGTGTCCGTTTTCCTCCTCCGTTGCTGGCGGACCTGTTGTTTCAGATGTCCAACGATCGTTCCAGAACTAAGATCACCACAATGCTCATTTGACAAGGGCATTGTCCGCACTGACCATTTTGGTGGCTTCTTCAAAACTGGCAAGGATGGTTGCAAGCTCTTTCCCCTGCCTCCACTCTCGGTGGCTCAACCCCCTGAGGTCCCACCGCTGCTTGTCAGGCCATGTGTCACTTCGTACTGCGTAATGGCATTGCGCTGCTGCCACAATCGCTGGAGCATGTGGAGGGTGGAATTCCAGCGTGTTGCCACGTCAACAATGAGACGGTTGTGGGGGAGGCCAAGGGCTGACGCTGCAACGCAGCCAGGCGGGACGAAGCAGGGTGCAACGGCGGAAGTGCGAACTTGACTTGGAGCCTTCCTCAGCAGGCAGTCCAGACCCGGGAAAGCTCTTTAGAAATTTCTGGACGAAAAGGGTTTCATGACATGTCCCAGGCAAGGGATGTGCTCCAGCCTACCGATCTTAAGGGGGCCCAGCAGATTTCGCCCGTTATCGCACACCCCCCTTGCCTGCACAAGGTTCTTGTCACCCAGCCAGCGCTCAGTTTTCGTTGCGGAGAGCGTCACAGCTTCCTGACCTGTGTGTGGGGGTCTCCAAACAGATTAATTTCAACACGGCCTGGTTTCTCTGGGCAGTGATGCCACCAGAGGACCTTGGGGGAAAGACCCTGCACCATCCCTGCGGTTTTGAAGAGCGTGCGCGAGCCTGAGAGCCACCGTCACCCCAGGGACATCCACCCAGCTCACCCAGTGAGCTGTCACAGAGATATAGGGGCCTTGGCGTGTTACTAGTCCATTGGTCGGTGGTCAGATGGACTTTTCCGGCCACAGATGCAGACAACGCGCTTGAAATTTTAGATGACACGTGGCTGGCCAGGGGCAGGGACGGCTTTTCTGGCAAAGAAAAAGCCTGCTTGGCATCTGGATTTGGGGGGGGGAAGGGCCATGACGTGGCGGAACCCATCTGTGTCCACCAGACGGAAAGGCAACATTTCCAAGGCCAAATCCTGGCAATGCCGACATTCAGCTTTTGGTTTGGGAGGTTTTGGGGTTTAAAAGTTTTTTCTTCTGCTCCCAAAACCGGAAAAGAAGAAGGTGGTGCTAGACTGGCCCTGTACGCTGCAGGTCTCAAACTGGGGGAAGGAGAAGGGTTAGGAGGGGTCTCTGGTGTGCGGGTGGTACTTCGGGCGAGGTGGAGGCTGAAGCGGAGGTACCCCTGATCAGACTCGGAGACTGGCAGCTGAGGAACGTTTGGGGTGGGGGGGAGGAGGCGGAGAAGGGGTGTGACAGTGGTTGGAGGCCCGGCGTGGGTTGGGCCCTTTTTTGGCCCAAGTGTTCCTCCATTTAAAACTCATGCATTCGCTGCAGTGACTAAAATGTTGGGGGTTTTTAAACCCCAAAGGGTTTCTTCCTCTAAGTTTAGGCAAAGGGGCATATGAAGTGGTGAATCAGGGGTTTGCTAAAAGAAGGCCCAGGCTTGAGAGGCCTGGACCTTTTGACGGGATAAATGAGGAGCTGGTTTCCGCTGACCATTGGCTGGCGGAATCATTTTCACGGACTTCTGCACCCCCCCTCTCCCTTTTTGAGCGGGACCGTACTGACACTCCCCCATCGTTTTTTCCCCGTCCGTGATGAAGTGCTGCGAAAATTTGCTGAAAAGCCCACTTTGGGATCGCAATGTCTTTCTCATAAAACACGGTGACTTCTCGTCCGAATTCTGGCATCCAGGAGTGCGGGCTAAAAGCAAGAGGGACTGCAAGGCTTGCCGACCCGCCCGGTTTTTTTCCCCGATTGCCCGGGCTTCCTTTCCCCCTTGAGGGCATCATAATGGGGTGAGCAGAGAAAATCATCCTCTTTGGCCTCTTGATTTTTTAAAACATGCCTTCTGACCCAAACCGCTTTTTTTTCATAAAAGAGGTTTCAGAAAAGGGATTTCACAGTGGTGGGTACACGAGTTGAATTTGGGTGCTTTTTTTGGAGGTGCGATGATGTGATGACAATTTGTGGCCTGATGGGAGGCAGGAGGTAAGACTGCTGGATGCGGTTCATTAACCACTGAAGAACAGTTTGGGCGACGCTTTTTGTTATGAGTTTCACGGGGCCCTGACCCAGCATGACAGGCCTGCGGCCCTGAAAAGCAAACCGCTGGCATGGTGTTTTTTCCCAGACGGGAAAGGGAGCACCTTCCTGCCTTACCCCCATGCCCTACCCCCCTTTTGCCCCTTTCCCACCTGATTTCGCTCCATGTTCAAAAATATAAAAAATTTGAAAAGGTATGGAAGGTTTTGGAAGGTCTCTTATTAAAAGACGGCAAACACAGCTATTCTCAAATCCCTCAAATTTAAAAAACAAAATTGCTGAAATTCAAATTTAACTGCAAAAAGTAGATTTATCAAAAAAGCTTGACTGACCAAAAGTAAAAAAAAACACCTGTCTGAAATGTATACGGGGATAATAAAAGGGTATTTTTGGACCTATCATTCACCGGGGGTGCTTCTAAATTCTTTTTAAAATTTTAAACTACAAAGTAGCTCTATGAACAAAGCTTGATGACCAAAAGTAAAAAAAAAACCCGTCTGAAATTTTATCGGGATAATAAAAGGTTTTTTTTGGCCCCTATCAATTCCCCTGTGGTAAACTACTAAAATTTTGTTTTCAAATTTAACTGAAAAAAGTAGGGTTTTAAATCAAAAAACTTGACTGACCAAAAAGGGAAAAAAACAAACCTGTCTGAAATGTAACGGATTTTAAAAAGGTTTTTTTGGCACCTATCAGTACACCTGGATGTACAAAGTTCTGGATTCAAATTTAACTGCAAGGTGGCTCTACAACACAGCTGGCCTGCGCCAAAGTGAAAAAACAGTACTGAAATGAAATGATAAAAATGGTATTTTTTGGCCCTATAAAAACCGTGGTGACTACAAAGTTGGGATAAAAATTTTTAACGGAAAATAGATCTATCAACAAAGCTTGACTGCCCAAAAAGGAAAAAAACACGTATCTGAAATTTTTCGGATAAAAAAGGTATTTTTGGCCCCTTTTTTCAATTCCCGGGGTGATACAAAATTGCTGTATTCACATTTAACTGCAAATAGCTTATCAACAAAGCTGTACTGCCCCAAAGTGAAAAAAAGTATCTGAAAGTATTCGGATAATAAAAAAGGTATTTTTGGCACTTTCAATTCACCTGTGGGGGACTACAAAATTGTGTTTTCCCTTTTAAAGTGCAAGGTGCCTAATGAAAAAAGTGACTCGAAAGTAAAAAAAAACCGTTTCTGAAATTTATGGATAAAAAAAGGTATTTTTGGCCCATCAATGTGCGACTAAAAAAATTGCTGGTTTTAATTTAACTGAAGGTGGTATAAAAAACAAAGCTGGAATGGGCAAATTTTTAAAAAAAGAACATATCTAAAATTTATCTGTTAAAAAAAAGTGGAGTTTTGACCTAACAAATAGACCTCAGTTACTAGAAAAGATGTGTATCCAAATATAATTTTGGGCTCCCCAATAAAAGGAAATATTCAAAAGAAAACTGTTTTAAAAATAAAACTATTTGCAGTTTCAATGTTAATAAGTCTGGGGGAACTTTATCCGTTTCTTTAAAAAAGGGTTGCTGTGTTCGCCCGCGGGGTCCCCCCCCCGCTCCTCCCCGTGACTTTACAGCGGTAGATGCTCCTTTAAAATTCTCTACCTAACTACATAAAATCTTCCAATCTCTGATCTAACTAAGTTGTAAGGATCACAGCTAACAGTAGAGCTTTCTCTGTGAAGAAATAGAATAATTTCGCTGAGCTTTTTGGACACAGGCAGAGCGCACGTCCTACTGCTATGAGACGCTGACAGACACTGATCATGAACAGGAAGGGCTGTTCTATGTAAAACGAGGTCATGTGATTTTTCCAGCCAATCGCAACCATACACATCCCAGTCATGACGTCGCACACACAACTCACCCTGCTCTATTCTGTAAGCTGATTTGCTGGCCGCCAAAATGACAGGAAGCGCCGAAAATGGCGCGATATTAATAGATGATGCACAGATTTTAACCTAAATTATCGCGTGATCTAAAAAATCCGAACAACATAAAAACTGCGCCGATTTCAACTTTGTCGATAATAATCGCTCAACACTAACCACAACCATTCACCTCCCCTCATCATCATCATCATTTATTTTAAAGCGCCTTTGATTCCATGGTGCTGTACAGTCGATGGGGTTTACATACATAACATGTCTACAATGATAACGATGAATGACTTAGAAACTGGCACAACAGAGGGAGAGAGGAACCTGCCCGTGAGGGCTTACAATCTACAAGGAGGAGGAGAGAATGCATGCATGCTTGCTTGAGCATACATATGTATGTAGGAACCAGGAGAGGTAGCTTTCAGCTAATCGAGGGTTATCTAATCTGCATGGCCAGCTTTAGTCTAATCTTAAAGGAATTTTCCAGTGAACCCATTATATTACTTGTCATTTAGACATCTCATCAACTGTGCAGTCAGCAGACTATTTACTCATATGGCACATTCTTCCCTTCTTCAGTGGAATGATGGCTGCACACACTTAAAGGGGTTGCCTCGCTACAAAGATCAGCTTTCAAAATGTAGGGAACACTAAAAGAAGATGTATTCCAAATATATTGCTTTGTTCATCTTTTTTTGTTAAGGAGCTACAACTGATTTTATCACCTTCCTGGCTCTATCTAGTTCCCCAAGTAACCAACCTGTGTACATCTCTCCCCCCTGCTGTTTATTCTATCTGGGAAAGTGATGTCATCACACAGGTTGCCTGTAGCACAGAACTCCAGACAGTGAGAGCTTGTTTTTATCTGATCTTTCAGACAAAAGACTATTTACTCTACTGTTTACATTAGCTGAGAAGCTTCTCTGGACATCAGAGAAGGTAATTTATTTAATCTAGACTGATAAACAGAGAAGTCTTAATACACAGAGCTCATATGCTGATTACAGACAGCTTGACCAGGAAGTGACAGAGAAACCAGCATAACTTCATTCATGCATCCTATGAAACTCTGAGATGAGACAATCCCTTTAAATGTTCATGTAAAATAGGATTATTTGTGTGTACATAACCAGCTCTGAACTGATAATGGGGAAAGGTAAAGGTTCGTTCTCAAGAATTTTAAGTTATCATCAGTCCCCTACATTAATGATGTTTCTGATAGACATACTCTAAAATATTCCAGATGACAAGTTCAGCTCTGCTGTAATCTATACATGCAAAATAGAACATATAATTAACCTTAGGTAAACAAAAGTTCTTCTTCCTCTGCCAATCATCAGTCACCCCATTTGGCTTCCTATTTCTCTGCATTCTTTGTGTAAAGTTGTTCTACTGTTTGCTCATTTCTTTCACCGGTTTGGCTTGATATGAGACCATATCTATGTGCTTTCTGTTGGCCCTGACCATTGTGAGAGCTCTCCACCTGCCCTGACCTTCCATCTACCATTGTAGGAGAACTATACTTGCCCTGATATTCAGTCTACCATTGTGAGAGAACATCACCTGCCGTGGCCTTAACTCTACCATTGTAAGAGATCTCCACCTGCCCTGACCTTGAATCTATCATTGTAAGAGATCTCTACCTCCCCTGACCTTGAGTCTATCATTGTGAGAGAACTCCACTTGCCCTGACCTTCCACCTATCTATCAATGTGAGATAACTCCACTTGTCCTGACCTTGGCCTGTTGGACTACACTTCACATCTTCTGTTTTGGTACCATTTTCTGGAATGTTAATGACAGAGACTACTCTTAAGGGTAGCATTCTGTGCATCTACTACAACACAATCCAGTCCTGTCACTATCTCTGTATAGGGGTTAAAGAGTGAAAACCCTTTAAGTCAATTCTGTTACAAATTGGATGATCCACAACTGAACACATCACCATATTTAATCAGAGTCATACTGAGGTGCAGAAGAAGACTTCTTCATGATGCCATCTAATTTGGGACGTGCACCAGTCCCTCCTGCAACAAAACAACCCCACAATATGATGCTGCCACCCCCCTGTTTTACAGTTCAGATGGTATTCTTGGACTTCCAAGCCTCTCCATTTTTCCTCCAAATGCAACGATGGTCATTATGGCCAAACAGTACAATTTTAGTTTTGTCAGATCACAGGATATGTCTCCAAAAATGTATGTCTTTGTTCCTGTGTGCATTTGTAAACATTAATCTTGCTTTTGTATGTTTCTTTTGGAATATTGGCTTCTTCCTGGCAGAATGGTCTTTCATGTTGATACACTACTTGTTTCACTGTGGATAATGACACAATCTTACCAGCTTCCACCAGCATCTTCTCAAGGTCTAATGCTTTTGTTCTTGGGTTGATATGCACATGTCGGACAAAAGCGCATTCATCTCTGAGACACAGAACCCATCTCCTTCCTGAGCGGTATGATGACTGGACATTCCCATCTTGTTTATACTTGTGTATAATTGTTTGTACAGATGAACGAGGCACTTTCAGGTATCTGGAAATTACACCCAAGGATGATCCAGACTTGTGCAAGTCCACAGTTATCTTCCTGATATCTTGGCTGATTTCTTTAGACTCTCCCACCATGATGTTAGACACAGAAGCAGTATGTTTCTGGTGTGAATTAAATTACATCCACAGGTGTGTCACTAATTAACTAAGATGTTGCCAATAAACCTTTCAGAAGTTTCCAAAGACATGACATCCTCATAGGGGCATAGTAATCCTAGTGTATGTAAACTTTTGACTGTCGCCATTTTGAAATAACTATATATATATATACAGTTATTTTGCAACAGCAAAAAAGGATACACCAAACAGGAACACAAAATATTTCCAGCAGGAGGTTTCATAGCAGCAGTTAATGTCCGTACACAAAACAAACATTTGGCTTAACTCCACCTGGGAAGGCATAAAGTTTGTATACAACCATGTAGTGTTGGTCAAATCCAGGTGCAGGCTAGCCAGCCTGTGTCACGGAGCTTCTCTCTCAGCTCCTCTCCTGCACTATAGTATATGTGCATCTAATACATATATCAGTGGCACACTAAAAACTAAGTGAAACATCAAGGTATATAGGAATATTGGAAATGCATTACTGCTAAGGAAAATATGAAAAACCTGGGACTCAGTTTACAGTTTTTGATCAAAGATTGTATTAAGCTCACCTCCCAATAGCGTCAAGAGGATCCCAGAACAGGTGAGTCCCTAACCACTAACATGTTACCTCACTAGGAGTCCGTTCAGACTACAACTTCTCAGGGAGTGGCAGGAACTTGCAATTGAACTATCCTCTTTTAAACCAGTGCAGGATAGTTCAATTGCAAGTTCATAAGAGTTCATAAGAGATGAAACTCCCCTGTCCTCAGTCATGGACGTCTGTTGGACGTCTGTTGAAGTGATTGGGTGGACCAGTTTCTATAGTTTTGGCAAAACACTATTATATGTATTGATATCTGTTGCTGTATGCAGGTTATAAAACTTGAAAGATGATTTGGTTATAATTGTTGCCACTGAATTGTAATTATTGTCAATAAACACCTATATATACTCATTTATAAGTTATCTCGTGTGCAATCCTTATGGTGATTAGCAACTTGTAACAGGATGGGGACTCTGCCTCCGTTTACCTGAGTGAGTCCTGAACACAACAGCCAGAGACATCTAGAAATATAAAGTACTCATATTGCTATTCTCTAGATTATCTAGCACTACAGTTTTTGAAGAGTGAGCAGGACATTTCAAGGGGTTATCCATCTTATTTATTATGCATATAACAGTTTTGTAATATACATGTATTAAAAACTTTAATCCTGTATTTCTATTTTACCATTGCAGTAGGCCCCCATCTAGAAAACAAAATGGAGCAGCCCAAATTTTTGTCCATAATAATGGCTTCCATGGATACCTGAATGGACAGAACTGTCATGTGACCACCACTCAGGTCATGTGACTCCTGGTATCCTGGTAACTGTAGTATAGGAAGAGCAGAACTTCTGCAGTATTACTACCTCCAGATGCAGCTTATAATGTGACCACCACATAGGTTATGTGACCTTGGTATCCAGGTAACAGTAGTGTATGGAGGAGCAGAACTTCTCCAGTATTACAAATAACAACAGTGTCTTAAAATGTGACCACCACAAAGGTCATGTGACCCTGGTATCCAGGTAACAGTAGTGTATGGAGGAGCAGAACTTCTCCAGTATTACTACCTCCAGCAGCGTCTTATCATGTGACCACCACACAGGTCATGTGACCCTGGTATCCAGTAACAGTAGTGTATGAGGAGCAGAACTTCTCCAGTATTACCACCTCCAGCAGCATCTTATCATTGATCACCACACATAGTCATGTGACCCTGGTAATCCAGTAACAATAGTGTATGGGAGCAGAACTTCTCCATTTTACTACCTCCAGCAGCATCTTATTTAGTGATCACCACACAGGTCATGTGACCCTGGTATCCAGGTAACAATAGTGTATGGAGGAGCAGAACTTCTCCAGTATTACCACCTTCAGCAGCGTCTTATCATGTGACCACCACACTAGTCATGTGACCCTGGTATCCAAGTAACAGTAGTGTATGGAGGAGCAGAACATCTCCAGTATTACTACCTCCAGCAGCATCTTATCATGTGACCATCACACAGGTCATGTGACCCTGGTATCCAGGTAACAATAGTGTATGGAGGAGCAGAACATCTCCAGTATTACTACCTCCAATAGAGTCTTATCATGTGACCACCACACTAGTCATGTGACTTTGGTATCTAGGTAACAGTAGTGTATGGAGGAGCAGAACTTCTCCAGTATTACTACCTCCAGCTGTGTCTTATCATGTTTGTCATTTTCTGTGAAGAAGATGCTCACCTAGTATTGTCGTTTCATCTTTCATTTTTTTTTTTTTTTTTTCATTTAACATTATTAACAACATGACATCCCCTGGAAAGACAGTAGTTTAGCTACCACATAGATATTGTGTGACCCTGTTGCTGACTGACTACCAGGAGGTCACATGGCTATTTAGTCTAGGGGTCTCAAACTGCAGCCCTCCAGCTGTTGGGAAACTACAACTCCCATCATGCATTTATATAATCTATAACAGTGGGCATGATGGGAGTTGTAGTTTCCCAACAGCTGGAGGGCCGAAGTTTGAGACTCCTGAGTCAATACAGTTCCCCTATGGCAGCCATTACTATGGACAGGAATGGTGGCTATAACATTTTTTTTTATTTCATTTCGAGGTACGTACCAACTGCATTGATATAAATGAGGCAAATGTGCTGAATTTTTAATAAATGTATATTAGAAAAGTGTGTGATTTCCTGTAATACACATAATAATTAAAGACATGCTAAATATATTTTAAGGTGGACAAGTCCTTTAAGGTTCTTTTGGCTAGTCTATCTGCTTCAGTGCCAGGAGGTATTGCAGTACTAGCATCCAGACCATTTTCCTGATAGAGGGCCATGTGGAGTATTGATTGCCTTTCAGGCCACGCTTTCCAAACAACAATTTATGGACCACATTTGCCCTCCCGCAATCAACTCCAGACATTTCTTTTCCACTTACCAGCACAGATATGATGGTGATTTCAAACTTGTAAAAGGCTTTATTTCCAATGGGTTTGTTGTATGAAGGACACTGCTGCTTGGTGTCAAAATGCAAGAGGACTGGTTCCAAAAGTATCAATCACCTGCAGCTGAATCTTCTTCTCCCATTGTCTTCTTTGCCCCCTTTGATGTTATTTTGTTGAAATCTTGCATTCTTCCATGCTCCTGCTCCTTGCTATGACACCATCAAAGGGTGTTGGGGTCGGTAAGAGGCTGTGGGGATTTGGCCTGTCACAATGTATTGTATCAATAGATTTCAAGAATGTGACAGCCTAAAGATGGGAATCAGCAGCAGGCCGGCATTAAGGAAGACACGTTCCATATGCCGTCAGAAGAGCGGCCATGCCATTGGTTTGAGGTGGGAATAGATGGGGGAATATTGTACACAGAACACCATTTGTTGCATAGTCACTCTATAAACTTTTCTGTTACAACTGCTATAACTATTACTGTTATAGTTGTAGTCTATGCTGAAGATAAATGGATTCTCTTTATGTGCAATGTGAGGTCACACATCTACAGATCACACATTTCTTATCTCATGCTTATATGCTAAACACAGAAAGATAAGGAATGTCATGACCCAGAGCAAAATGCTCAATACCCACAAAGCAGCAGTATATGAAAGCTTATATATAACACAAACTGTTTATAATGACACCTGTTGGCGATATGTGCCTCCACGGCCAGGTGAGGATGATGTGTTTCACCTGGTGCTAAAATAGCCTTCTGTGTTTATGTGAATGTACATATGTTCCACACTGGAAACTGTAACTATATCAATTCTACCAACAGAAATCTACAATATGCAAAATAATCACACTTATTTTTTTTTTAATATATTGCACTAAAGCGACTCAGACGTCTCTGTACGGAACCTTATAATTTAAGGAAATATATCACCAATACTTTTCACTAATTAAAACCACATAATGATACATATTATTTCTTTATGTTTTTATTATCTGATTATACGTACATTTTTAAAGGGGTTTTGCCACGATGTAATGTTGACATGGGATCCTCCAAAATGGGTATTTAATCACTTTTCTAAATATATGTGATTACAAAAGGTGAAGCCTGTGAGAGCTAAAGCATTGCTCAGTCCCTCTTAGTTTCCTGAAAGTTTACATTAGACACGACCAGAGGAGCTGACAGGAGCGTGCGTGTTTGCACTTCTTATCTGATGACAGGGAACATGAATGAGCTTTCAAGGGACTGTGGAGAAAGTGGAGTGTATGAGTCTGTCTGCTGTAGAGAGAATCCACTGTTGTAATGTTGTTATTTGAGTAAACTTTTGAGACGCTCCCTTCTTCCTCACTCTCTGCTCACCCCTCGCTCTCACCCCTGCAGCGTTCATGACTCA
Source organism: Phyllomedusa bahiana (assembly GCA_025379985.1). NCBI lineage: Eukaryota > Metazoa > Chordata > Amphibia > Anura > Hylidae > Phyllomedusa > Phyllomedusa bahiana. The sequence goes on from JAODAL010006675.1 coordinate 11,472, forward strand.
GCATGATTTGTTTATATTCTGCCCTGAGCTGATAAGAAGGTAAGGAACTCACTTAGTGGTAAAAACCCTTTAATTCTGTTTCCTGTAAATGATTATGCGAGCAGCCAATTTGACAGTATTCGCTGATACGTTTTACTGAAGGTACATAGATATTGGAGCCTGTGAACAGGAGCTGACTCATTGACTTCTATGGGGGAGTATTCTAAGCATGATCTGGGAAGAAGCTGGGATGTACTTAGAGAGGCCAGGGGCAGCAGTCACTACAGGGCTCTGGAGTCTGCCACTTAAGAACACATCTAGGCTTGGACTGGGCCACAGGGTAGTAGGGGAATACCCTGGAGAGACCCTAGGCATGGTAGGCTCCTTTCAGGGAGACAGACAAAGAAAAGATCAGAAGGCAAGAGGTCATGGGAGGTTGGTATAGTCTTGTACAGTAGCTGTAGAATAGGCCCCAAAAATTATCTAACACTAATTGGCCTCAGAAATCAACTACACTGATGGACCTCAAGAAACAGCTCCACTGGTGGCTCTCAGGCACCCCAGTCCGACATTGACTTAGACACCAGTTTTATTAGTAGCACATGGCAAGTGGGGACCCTTTTATAAATTTTGCACTGGGGGCCCAGAAGAGGTAAGTTCTGATTGTGGGAAGATATCACTGAGTAAAGGGTAAAGTAGATGAGCTGTGTCCATCACCTATTGTGAATGGTGGACCCTGGAATATCTACACTTTAGTGATGCATTTCATCTTATTGCTGCTTGTGATGATAACATGGAGACTGCTGAGAAGTGACCTCTACAGAGGCAGAACTATCATCCTTTTATTAGGGTCCGTCTACACGGCAAGCCTATCCAGATGTTTTTTGACATGGATTCAGATTTTCAAAACCATCATAAAATGACTGTAACAGCATCTCCATAGACCTCATTTGAAAAGCCCAGATGACTCGGATTTTCAATAGATTGGATTTCCAAACTGCCGTTTTAACATAAAACTTGGAACATATTCATTCTTTCTGCTGTATTTTGGGTAAAAAAAAAACGTGTTTCAAGAATTTCTATATTGGAAATATTTTGAAATATTTAGAAATATATTAAACATAAAAAAGCTAAATTAACACTAAGGGCGACATGTCCGGAAAGTGGCGTATCTATGCCAGTTTTAGGCGCATTAAATCAGTGTAAAGTGTGTCTGAAAGTCCGATACTTTCTAAAAATTGCCGTCAGGTATACCTTGCATAGATTACTTAATGCGCCTAAAATGGCACATCGTATCAAAAAGGGCACATTGCATCAAAAAAGGGGGGATTGTATCAAAAAAGGGGGCATCGTATCAAAAAAGGGGGCATCGTATCAAAAAGGGTGCATTGCATCAAAAAAGGGGGCGTTGTATCAAAAAAGTGGGCATCGTATCAAAAAAGGGCGCATTGCATCAAAAAAGGGTGCATTGCTCAACACTCAGCACATAGCATATCATTGGTAGCATATGGTATGCGTCTATCGAGGCTCATTGCCCGACAGGGGCGCATAACATATGTAATGCACCTGAATAGGCGCATTTCGCGACGGGGGCGCACAGTGCACCATATTTAGGCACATTACAAAGTGTCATTCCCGGCGTATAATGTGGCTAGTTTTGGTGTACGACAGTCCATTTACAACAAGAATATGGCATAAAAAGTGGGTTTGCCGCAAAATGGAACAAAAAACTGGCGTTGGCGTGTTGAGACATGTCGCCCTATGTCATTTTCTGATAACACAAACATTCTCAACCCCTCTTGAAAGAAAAAAAGACATAGTAATGAAAACCATACATTCATATAAGATCTAAAGGAAGGTCACTGTGGAAGAGCAAGATGCATTTGAGATATTCTGAATATTTTATCCTCTTATCTCCCATTGTTGAAGTTGTGCAATAATAGACTATATTAAAATATACCTGTAGGGCGACATGTATGAATTTTGGCATTTAAACGCCAATTTTCACGCGCATAATAATAGTATAGAAGGTGCCTGATTTATGAACCCGGTCTACAGCAGGTCGTAAATCAGGCTCATTCTAGCACTATGACAACATTTCTAGCTCAGGAAAACCACTTTGAAAGTGGTATACCCATTCCAGCAGTAATGCGCCTAGAAGTGTCATAACGAAGCTATAAATCTATAGCTTCATACGGATCTAGTGCACTCTGCCAACTGCATGCCCCCGAAATCAGGTGCATTACAAAGTAACGAGGGCGCTCTGTAATGCGCCTGATACTGGCGTACGGGCGATGTAAAAATATAGCGAAGGGGGCTGCACCTGATGGGCTGAAAATACTCCCCGCTCATACATGCCGCCCATAGTCCTTAGTAACATTGGTTTTGCCCTCACCTGAACGGGCATTGTTTGGTAAACTGTTTTTAAATGAATGTCAATGGCAGAGATACACAATTTTACAAAGCAGACAGCTACATTTGTCTGGGGCACAGACTCAACAGTCAATCTAGTCAAAGATGCATACAAATATCGTCCGTCATTGGTGATTGATTACTGTGTTGAATCTGGGTGTTGCTGCTGTAACAATGACACAAACATCTGGCCATATTTTAGGGCCCTTTAGGCCCTTTCACAGGAAGATATTTTAGGTTGGTGCATGATCCTATCAGATCACAATACAGAACATATACTTATGATTTCAGTTCAGTCTTATGCTATAAAAATATAAATCCATTGTTTTACCTTCTTATATCTCAAGCTACCCTGTTTCCCCGAAAATAAGACACCCCCCGAAAATAAGACATAGTGCATTTTATGAAATTCAGAGTTTGGCTGCTTATGCTGATGTTTGTGATGAAATCACTACGGTATATTAATACATGTTGATGCTCAGTGTTCGGGAAAATACTTTGGGAAAGTATTTTAAATACAAAATACAAGATACTTATGACTAAATACTAAATACTTTAATCCTGAAGTATTTTAAATACAAATACTAAATACTACTTCAAAAGTATTTTCCAAATACTAAAATACTTGAAAAATTTAAATTTTTTTTAATAAAAACAAAAAATGGATCAGAGGTCCTTTAGCCAACTAGGATTAGCATCTATCCTGCAGATATGTCAGTGGCCAGGATTCATTGTGTCCGACTCCTATAGAAGATGTCTGTCACATGGAGGAGAGGATGCTACAGTAAAGAGAAACATACAGGTACCTTCCTTTAGTTACTATGCCTATTAATGTCAGGCATTTGGGGATATTAATTTAGTTTCAGTAACTCCATGTGCTTCACAATAATAGCAGTTAACCCCATCACGTCCCTCATATTAACCCCTGTGTGCCCTATATAAGGGTTACTAATATGTGAGACACATGGTGGTACTAATAAAGGACCTTAATTATGAAGATACCTAATTATTACCTCCATGTCTCTCACATATCAGTAACTCTTATTTGAGGCACACAGGGGGTTAATGTGAAGGACATAATGGGGTTAACTGCTATTACTATGAGGCACATGGAGTTACTAAGCTGTAATGCACATAACCAGACTTTTTAATCTGCAATGGTGGGTTCCCCCCCCCCGCCCCCTTGGCTTATACTCGAGACAATACGTTTTCCCAGTTTTTTGTGTTAAAATTAGGGGCCTCGGTTTATATCCGGGTCGGCTTATACTCGAGTATATACGGTAATTTTCCGGAAAGGATTACGCGATCGGGATGATTAAAAACTAAAAATAAATCCGCTTCACTACAGGGCGGACTTGCGTTGCTGGAACGCGCTGGAATTTTCCCTCCTCTCGTCGCACCTCACACGAGATACGAGAAACGAGAGTGATGACGTGACTCGCGCTGTTGTTTTTTTTTTGTTGTTGTTTTTTTTAAGTGCGGTGAGGCGGGTTATTTAAATTACAACATTTGTTTTTAATTTAGAAAGTAATTAAAATACTTAAAATACTTCCTAAAAGTATTTTAATTACAAATACAAAATACTGAATAAAAAAAGTATTTTGATTACAAAATACAAATACCTGACAAGTATTTTAAATACTATTTTAATTACTTGTATTTTAAATACTCGCGAACACTGTTGATGTTTTGTTCAACAATAAATGTGAATTAAAAAAGCATCCCCTAAAAATAAGTCTTAGCCTGTCTTAAGGAGCAATAATTAATATAAGACACTGTCTTATTTTCGGGGAAACAGGGTATTAAACGGCTGACGTCTACACGGTAGGACAGTAACCAATTTAATGTATTACATCCATGGCACAATCACTTACATGTGCTAAAATATACAGTATATTAATCTATTTCTTCACACAAGGTGCACGAATAGCAACATATTCTATACTATAAGGATGTTTTTCATATTTTATTTATAAATTAAAATCCAGGCAAGTTTCTACAGAGGAAATGTAAGTGTAGAAGCGTGTTATCATGTCAGTAAGTGTCCCCAGGTGGCAAGACTTAGCCCTGTGTTTTGTTCTTGGAGACTCCTGTTTGTTGCCCTGGCCGCCCCATGCTGTGTTTAGCTATATGTCTGACTGCAGGACCCTGTGGTGTTGAGTGACAAATTGCTCTGAGTCTTAGACTAAACATGTTTAAAAAATGGAAGTCCTGTGAATACCAAGAGCAAATCCATCACTCAACTCTCCTCTGAACGTTATCCTACAGCTATCTATCCATCAGGATAATACCAAAGCACACCTTAGCTGACAGCAAGCGGCCTGCACACTGGCAGGGAAAAGTGAAGAGCAGCTGAACATCACTGAATGTTGGTGCAGTTACAATAAAGATTCCTGCAGAAAAGGTGTTAGTGGGAGATAGGAAGTGGGAACCAGCAGTCTATAGTAAATGACACTTATGTCCGGATACAGAATGCCAAAAGATATGATAACCTTTTTGTGAATTAAAGGGGTTTTGCCATGATCTAATGTTGACGTGGGATCCTCCAAAATGGATATTTAATCTCTTTTCTAAATATATGTGATTAAAAAAAGTGAAGCTTCTGAGAACTGCAGCCGAGCTTAGAGGCCCTTAGTTTCCTGACTGTTTACATTAGCTACGACCAGGAGCTGATCTGGCAAGCTCCTGGCTGCACTTGCGTTGTTTGCACTTCTTATCTGATGGCAGGACAAAGGAACGAGCTTTGAAGGGAGGGGGAGAAAAAAGCAGTGTTACTGGGCATCTGCACTAGCTTTGTTTGTGTGTCAGAGCCTGTTTGCTCCCTCTCCCTCCTGTTTGTAGTCAGTGAACGCTGCTTGCTCAGAGCTTATCTTTACTCCTGAGCAGATAAGAGGGAGAAAACAAAACCCGTATAGCTCATGCACAATACAGTTATCCCCTGTGGTTTAGCCAAACATGTTTGCTCAACTACAGAGACTGAATATCAGCATCGAGAGCGTGCATGGGAGGTGGTGCGATGACATCACAAAGTAGGTACTTGTTTTTTAAAACATAGAATCAAGACACCCCTTTTTTCAAGGCTCAGTAGGGGAGTATCAGCCTGTTAGGTGAGGAAATCACTTTTTGGCTGTTTTGATTTTGCTGTGGTCAAGAGATAAAGAAGATTGTATCTACGGCTGGTATACACAAGTTTCTCTGGGTTACTGACCACCACTCTCTGTTCTCTATTATCTGATTGCTCGACAAGCTGCTGTCCAGCCATGGTGAGTCATTCTCTGCTGAGTCATATTTCTAGCATGGGAGCTTGTTTACCTAAGTAAATGACAAGTTTAAATCCTTAGAGTTCTGTAGCTTTGTGCACTGTAGATTATAAACCTCCTGGATTTATATCACTGTAAAAGGATCAGCTAGGAATAACAGAGCTGATATGCTATTCACTGCTATAGAACCACCCACGGCTTAACCAGGAAGTGTGAAGGAGCGTGTCCCCCCCGAAACTTAGCAACATGTTTGGAGAATTGAAAGATGAAGGAATCACAGGTGTATTATATTGTGTATCTGAAAGGTTACTGCTGAAATACCTGTAACCGGGAAGTAATATATGACGTTGTGTACCATGTCCAATGTCACTTTTAATTCCCAAAACATAGTTTTAGTCTAGAGAATCTGAAAGTGATGCTACAGTGGATGCAACATGAGACTTGGAGCTCTATATGTACATATACGTACCAAATGGCCGTCTGTATATCTACATACATGATTGGCGGGTTATATACCTATCTAGAAAAAGCCTATATACCTACCTAATAGGATGAGGTGTTATAAGCCTACTTACCTAACAGGAGACTATATACCTTTGTAATACATACCTACCTAATGGGGGGCTTCTATATATTTAACTACCTCATAGGGAACCTATCTACCTAATTGGTGGTCTATATATCTACCAAATGAGGGACCTATGTACCTACTTAACTGGGGGGGCTAGATACTTAGCTACCTAATTGGTGCCTATTTACCTATTTAATGGGGGGAGGCAAAGAAAAACCTACCTACTTAATATGGGTGCCCACCTGCATAATTGGGGTCTACTTACCTAAAAGGGGGTATCTACCTATCTGTCTACCTAATTTGTGGTGTACCTATCTACTATATTGGGGGTTTACCTACTATATAAGGACACAAAAGACCAAAAGTGGGTCCACAAACATGAGCCTTTATAGCCATCTGGGGGAACGATTACTGTATGGGACATTACGTTTTAGGGTGCTATGTATAGATAGTTTGTGACACGTAGGAGCCTCTGGAAAAGTAAGGAGTTTAAGATATCTGTGTGGTAAATTCTTCAGGGACGAGTTGTGGCCGGGAGAAGTCGTCATGGCGATCTGGAGCGGATGAAGAAGAAAAGGGAAAGGAACAACTCATCTGAGGAGACTTTTCATGCAAGTTACTGGATGTCACTGCACTGTATATGTCAGCATAGTCTGTGTACAACAGGTAGTCCCTGTGTGATGGTCGACTGTGGTCATGGGCTGGCAGATATTTTCGATCCTCTTGTAGTGGTGTTATTGATATTGATGGTCTTAGTACAATGGGCTTTTTAGTAACAATATGATGGTTATATGTATGGTGAGATATTTGCTCCATCTATTTGGGAACTGCATGACTATCGTTTAAAGGTTTTACACTATCATACATAAATGAGGTTTAAAAAATTTTCAGCGCTGATTTTCATTGCACATTGTAGCATTGTAGACAGTATCTACTGTATGCAGAAAACACTTTGGCTAAATCCCCATAGTACTGGACAAAAAACGGCTGAAAATCGACCGGTCTTTATTGCGATGCATGACGGCTGTTTTTGTAACGTTTTGCGCAAAAAAAACACAGTCAGTTCTTGTTTTTTTTTTGTTGTCGGCCTATACAATTGATTGTATGGGAAGACAATGAAAAAACTCAAAGCGCTGGCGTATTATACATGTTGTATAATATGCCGACGCCAAAAGACGAGCAGAGAAAAAACTACCTGTGTAGACTACAAGTAATTTTTTCTAGTATTGTCTGAGAATCCTAAAACCGCCGAAAATATGATCGTTTTGCTATGCTGAAACGACATAGTCTTAAAGTAAATGAGAAAAAAATTGTTTTTATCTATAAATATATATAACATGAAAAATATTGCGTGAACCCATCCTTACTGAGAAAAGTGTAGCAAAAAGGGCCCTGTGCCCCGGATGTTTTAGGACCCTAGAAACACCCCTGTAACACTGTAAAAACCCTAAAATCTAAAACCAATTCAGGGCTATTTTTTGGGTGATTTTTGCAAAATCTATTTGGTCCTGTCCCAAATCTAACGAACCAAGTATAAAGTGCAACACTACTTGTGCCATATGTGCACACATGTATAGTGAGGAAACACACGTGCAACCCACCCCTGGCTGCCTGCTATATGGTGATGACAGCAAATATGGGAGTAACACATCTCTATTGCCACAACCTGGGATTAAGACCATAAAACATCAGTTCCCAGTGCTGAATTTTGTTGATAATATACATGGATATCGTCGATTCTGGGGAGAGATATATTGGACAGTGGGCACATTACACTTGCGAGATGTCAGCTCGATGCATTGAGCTCTGAAGCAGAATATAACAGAACAGAGTTACAGCAATGGCCTTGTGCAGCTGTCCTTGGACTACATCTTCTCTGCAGGGAATAAAATAGGTGTAATATACTCAATAGGAAGAGAAGAACAGGTGCTGTGTGGACAAAGTGTCCTACTTTTTATGAGTTTAATTGTGTCTCTCCGAGAACCGCGTGCATGCTATTTAATATTAATAGAGGCAAATAAAGTAAAATAATACAGAAAAAACATTTTGGAGATCTTTTTATTGTTCTGCAAGTCTGTTGTGAGAAAGTAGCTAACTTTCCACTGTAATTTAGTTAAATAAGGTGTAGATGCAGAAACTACTGTCACATAAAAGTACAATTTAACTGCTGCCCTGAGCAACCAGTCAGGTTTAGGACACTTTTGTACTTCTGCTTTGAAAATCAATTGAATTATGTGTTTGCATGGCAGGGGCACCTTCTCTGTTGCTGTAGTTTTCATAGAATCCTGGAATGACTTTACTGTAACTTTATTGTGAAATTCAGCCGAGCATAGGGTAATACTTGTTAGTGAGAACATAGCGAATGTTGCTAAATATAAGACAAGACGATGATCATTGGAGGCGTAACTAATAGCTCCTGGGCTCCAATGCAGGATCTGTACTATGTGTCATTTATTATACTGGTGTCTTCTCATGTAGCAAAGGAGCTGTTATGCCCAGGTGCCACTGCTACCTCTTCATCCCCCATAGCTATGCCCATGATGATCGTTATTGTAGAGGAAAATTTTGGTTTAACCCTTTCTCTGTTGGAACGGTTTCCACATTTCTGACATACACAAATAACTTAAGAATTAGGAAATAAAACATATTATGCTCCCATGCCAATATATTTTCCCTACATAGACACCTGGCACATTTGGAAAATACCCCGTAGAACTTTACACTTAATGGGGGCTATCATGTCCAGGCTTGCCCAGACCTGTTTATTGATAAACAGGACTGGAACCCAAAGGACCCCATTATCTACATTGGGATTCGTCGGGTTTCCGTTGCGGTGTCCAGTGTTTTAATGGAAAAAATAGCAATCATTTTTGATAAAATGTGCAATGAGGGTTCCACACTGAGCCTCCAACTTAGATGTGAACCAGCCCTAAAAGTCTGACTTGAATACAGCTTTGGCCACATGACAACACCAAAAAACATTTTAAGTATTATACCTTAAAAGCTTATATCCTGTTAAGCCCGATTCTTAAGATTATAATGATCATGTTCATACCTAACAAGTGTAGGTTATTTGCCTTTATGTAATATATGAACAATAAAATGTAATTAAATTAAATGATCACTTTCTTTATATTTTTAGGACTTTTTACTTTATTTACATTCTTCATTATGTTTTTTAAATTCCATTATGGGATTACTTTTTTACATCTTTTTTAAGTATAATGTATTAACATATTAAATTCCTTATCCTCTGTGTGTTCAGAGATACAGGGTGTTGTTAGGGTAGCACTTAGTGTGCCCTAACAGCATGTATACTGAAAAAACAACCCAGGAGTCCTTCAAGTCTCCCAGGTCTGACTGAAGAGGGGACCCCAGTCTCTAACTGGTAACCAAGAATCTCAGTGAACAAACTGGTTTTGGGATTGCTGTCTGATCTGTAAGGACCTGTCAGGGGCGCACACGGAGACACAGAAAGAGTGAAGCCCTGATGCTGGTCCCAACCTTTGTCCCTGCCTTTTGGGGTAACTGACTCCTTACTAGGTAGGCCCCAACCATAAGACTGAGACCTACACTGAGCCAAGTGAGACACGAGACGTAGACGAACAAACAGAACAAACAGGGAAAGTCATGCGGGCCAAGTCAACAACGAACGGGCAGCGAAGTACAGAAACAGAAGGCAAGAGAGTAACCAGGGTCCAAGCAAGAGTCAAAGAATGCAGAGTATTCAAATAGGATACACAGGTGAGCTATAGGTAGAGGAAACCGTATAGCAGGCAAGGCAGATAGGCAAATGAATCCTATATATAGGGAACCAGAGAAAGAGAACTGAGGCAATAGGTAGGAACATAAGACCAGATAGGAGATCAAAACTGTCAATCAAAAAGGAACCAAGTTAACTAAAAGTGTGCTGGAAGATTCCTGGCCACGGGCGTTGGCCAGGAATCAATTAAGCACACAGAACAGAATAACCAAGTTCACACTAGTAATGTAAATATGCAGTATTAAGTCAAAAAACAAAGTTTGCGTTGTACCGGCTGTAGCCGGCGACCAAAGCCAAAAGCCAGGGTTCTGTCAGGCACAATCATGACATGATCATTATAGGATAACAGACCATTGCAATCAGAACAAAAAACAGCCAGGATTCAAGATTTCTCTGACCCCAGCTGTAGACCAAATAGCTGCTCTTAGAACTAGATGTCACGGCAGACAGAGACAGTGGGTAATTGTTGAAAGGTTCAAATATTATACTGTAGTCCAACTATCTAAGCAAAGGAAAGAGGACTATTGAACCATTGGGTATAGGGCATCTATAGATAAATAAAAATGTATGTATAAGTAACATGGCAGTATCATTTGACCTTTATTATGTACATCCATGTCTCACTATTTAATCTTAGATGCAATTTCATCACATTTACGAATAAACTCTAAAGTGAATATTTGCAGCGCTACATTAATATGGTCATAGAATAATATACCTACTGTAGCAAGATGAACACTATTGTATTCTTGTTAGACACTTCTTTTATTGTTCTCAGAAGTAAATCACTTCTTCAGAATGGAACATACATAGCAAAAGGCTACAATAATGGTTTCATATTAATGGACATAGCACAAAAGGGCTATATTATAAAGTTTCCTTTTTTATGATGTTCATAGTTATATATTGGACACTGTCTAGACAACTTATTCGTACACTGAAAACTTTCAGATCGCAGACTTATATCTCTTCGCTGTTTTCTTTTTCTTCTCTCTCTTATTTTTACCACTATTGGTATGGCATCCATGGGCGTAGCTATAGCCATTGCAGCCATAGCCAATGCTATTGGGCCCACAGGTGGAGGTTCATGAACATTGTTCCTTTTTGTAGGGAACAAATAGTTGGTGGTTTTCTGCTATTTGGCTTCTCTAATATATGGTGGCATAAATTATGCCTTTAATTATTGCTACTTATTCTGCTGTTTTAGTTTATTGTCACTAGGTGGTGGGGTCCCATCTCATTTCGATATGGGACTCTATGAATTCTAATTACAACCCTGATGGCATCTCTCCATTGCTAGTCACCAAACACTCTTCTGGGATCTTCTCAATCTCAGCATACATCTCTAGGCATGAGAGATACATTTGCAGTGCACTACAAGAGCAAGTTAGCCTACTGTTCCCCATCTCCTCACTCATGATCTACCAACCCATACAGCAAGCAGAAGTAGTGAGCAGGATGGGACATCACTCTGTGGCAGCAGCACTTTGCTCTGTCTTTCTAACTCCAGCTTGTCCACAAAATATCTGTCAAGGAAAATCGGCCAACAGAAGGGCTCAGGAACTTGACAGAAGACGTCAGTAGTGGTCCTATCACCTGCCACATCTCCTGTTATTGATGTTCATGTCAAGCTCTACTGCCACCAATAGACGTAATAAAAGATTCCAGTAGTGATCCCAGTACTGTTCACAGTCCCTATGCTAGTATCGGTGCTGTGTCGTAACTTCAACAAAACAAAGATAAGTAAGGAAAATAAAAAAGGCAAATGTTTAAAAAAAAGGGAAGATGGGATATTGTCTATGTCCTAAACATTTCCTCTTGTGATCTTACGTTGATAAGTGATCATGTAAATTATAAAATTGTTACTAACACTTGCTATAAAATTACTGCAGATAACACCATCTTAAAAGGATGTTCCAGGACCGATCAATGCTCATTGGTCCATCGAAGTATGAGAAGACTTATACCTCGATGATTGGCTGGAGCTATCACGTGAATGATGAACGTTCACTGCTTCAGTCTGGATGGACAGACCAGTGGCCAGGAGTTAACAGGAGTGTCCAGGAGTCTTCTCCTCTATTTTTACTCATACCCCGATGGACGAGTAAGCAGGGCCGGACTGGGAATAAAAATCAGCCCTGGCACAAAGCCCCCAGCAGCCCACATACAATATCCGCTTAAAAAATGCCCCTTGTTCTCGCACCTTGCCACTTTCTAAAATAAACTACACTATAAAGCTGCTTTCACACGGAGCATTTTTGATGTGTTTTTGGTGCGTTTTTGTGCAGAAAGGCAGAGCAGTTAATGCTGTACATTTCTACACAAAAAATGCACCAAAACCGCTCTGTGTGAAAGCAGCCTACACACAAGCAAGAAAGAAACAGTGGTGCAGAGAAACCCCTCATCACAGCGTCAGGTGTGCGCTTGCTTTACAATCAGGGACAAGCCCACACTGACACTATACAAGCACCAACATAACCTACAACCCCACCAATCACATCACCAGTAGTCAGGTCACCATCACATGAACACAGCACTGACTCAACACAGAAGTAAACTTACCCCTGACAGGAGACGTCTCACAGGAGACGTCATCTCTGATGGGAGTTGTTCTCTTCTCATTTTCGTCTCCTTCTGGCCCAAACCTCCATGATGTCTTCCCTGATGAGTCGTTCCCTTCCATTTCTTTCTCTGTCCGGTACAGCATGCAGTGTCTTCTTCTAGTGGCCACTACTCGTCTCTGTAGAATTTACCACAAATACATCTTAGACTCCTCTCTTTTCCAGCACTTTCCTATCAATTCCCCAAACAGCTATGTTAGACCCGAAAAATTTGAAATTAAAAAATGTCAGATAAGTGGCATGTAAATAGGTAGACCCCCATTAGGTAGGTAAACAGGGCCTTCCTCCATAAATTTGGTAGGTAGACAGGGCCTACCACTGTAATTAGCCCCCAGTAAACTAGCCAGGTAGTAGGGCTGCCCCAGTAACTAGCCAGGTAGCTAGGGCTGCCCCCAGTAACTAGCCAGGTAGCTAGGGTTGCCCCCAGTAATCAGCCATATAGCTAGGGCTGCCCCTAGTAATCAGCCAGGTAGCTAGGGCTGCCCCCAGTAACTAGCCAGGTAGGGCCAGTAATTAGCCAGTAGGCCGTAATTAGCAGCTAGGGCCAGGGGCAGTAATTAGCCAGCTAGGGCCAGGGGCAGTAATTAGCCAGTAGGGGACAGTAATTAGCAGCTAGGCCAGGGCAGTAATTAGCCAGCTAGGGCCAGGGCAGTAATTAGCCAGTAGGACCAGTATGTAGGCAGTCAGGATATGTAGGCGGGGCAGGGTCAGTATGTAGGCAGGCAGGGCCAGTATGTAGGCAGGCAGGGCCAGTATGTAGGCAGGCAGGGCTAGTATGTAGCCAGGCAGGGCCAGTATATAGACAGGGCCACTTATAGATAGACAGGGCAGGCATATAGGCAGACAGGGCAGGTATACAGCTAGACAGGGCAGGTATACAGGTAGACGGGGCAGGTATACAGGTAGATGGGGCAGGTATACAGGTAGACGGGGCAGATATACAGTAGCAAGGGCTGGATATAGTAGGCAGGGCGGGTATACAGGTAGCCAGGGCTGGTATATAGCTAGGGCAGGACAGGTAGCCAGGTGGTATATAGCTTGGCTGGGGGTAGCCAGGGCTGGTAAATAGCAGGCAGGAACAGGTAGCAGGCGGGTATATAGCTAGGCAGGAAGGTAGCCAGGGCTGGTATATAGCTAGGCAGGGCAGCGGTATACAGGTAGACAGGGCTGGTTATATAGCTAGGCAGGGGGCAGGGCTGGTATATAGCAGGTAGGCAGGTAGCAGGGCTGGTTATATAGCTAGGCAGGGCAGGTAGCCAGGGCTGGTATATAGCTAGGTAGGGCAGGTAGCCAGGGCTCGTATATAGCTAGGCAGGGAAGATATAAAGGTAGCCAGGGATAGTATATAGCTGGGCAGGGCATGTAGCCAGGGCTGGAATGTAGCTAGGCAGGACAGGTAGCCAGGGCTGGAATGTAGCTAGGCAGGACAGGTAGCCAGGGCTGGAATGTAGCTAGGCAGGGCAGGTAGCCGGGCTGGTATATAGCTAGGCAGGACAGGTAGCCGGGCTGGTATATAGCTAGGCAGGACAGGTAGCCTGGGCTGGTATATAGCTAGGCAGGACAGGTAGCCGGGGCTGGTATATAGCTAGGCAGGACAGGTAGCCAGGGTTGGTATATAGCTAGGAGGCAGGTAGCCAGGGCTGGTATATAGCTAGGAGGGCAGGTAGCCAGGGCTCGTATATAGCTAGGCAGCGCAGGTAGCCAAGGCTGGAATATAGCTAGGCAGTGCAGGTAGCCATGGCTGTTAAATAGCTAGGCAGTGCAGGTAGCCAGGGCTGGTGTATAGCTAGGCATTGCATGTAGCCAGGGCTGGTGTATAGCTAGGTAGGACAGGTAGCAGGGCTGGTATATAGCTAGCAGGCAGGTAGCCGGGGCGGGTATATAGCTAGGAGGCAGGTAGCGGGCTGGTATATAGTAGGCAGGGCAGGTAGCCGGGGCCCTGGTATATAGCTAGGCAGGGCAGGTACCCGGGCTGGTATATAGAAAGGCAGGTCAGGTAGCCAGGGCTGGTATATAGCAAGGCAAGGCAGGTAGCCGGGGGCTGGTATATAGCTGGGGCAGGGCAGGTAGCGGGGCTGGTATATAGCTAGGCAGGGCAGGTAGACAGGGCAGTAGTTTTTAAAAAATAAGTAAAAACTATACTTACCTGAAGTCTCTGCTTCCTCTTCTGTCTTCTTCCCCGGAGGCTGCCGGCAGCAGAGTGCGATGACGTCATCACATCACGCGCCTGCCCTGCGGCCTGCTGGGAGCTGACAGACGGGATCAGAAGATCCCAGATGTTCAGCCTCGGCTGCTGCTTGCACCGCGCGGTGCAGGCGGCGGCCGTGATGGCTGCATGGCTGGGTCGGTGTCCCGGCCGTGCAGCCGTGTGGCGAGGGAGGGCCTGTCGGTCCCCTGCCACAGGGGTCCGGTCGCTGATGCGACCATTGCAGCCCCTGTAGCACGCCACAGACCGGCGCCGGGACTCGGGGCCCACCGGGGAGAACACTGGTCCCCTCGGCGGGCGATCCGAGCCGACCCTGCGGCCCGGACCCCTGCAGCCCCGCCGGGCAAATGCCCGGTTTGCCCTATGGCCAGTCCAGGCCTGCAAGTAAGCATTGATCAGTCCCGGAAAACCCCTTTAAAGCTAGATCATTCATCCCCAAGCATACAGTTCAAAGTGGAAACTATTCTATCAAAAATACATTTTTCTACACACAAATGTTCTTTGTAAGAATAGGAAATTATATGTAAAACATTGGGTAGATTGAGTGATTTAAAAGGGACCCTAGAAAAGAGAAAACAAGGGAAAAAAAGAGGTAAAGCAAATTTTTCATGTAGAAAATAAAGAAAAATCATCTAACATCCCTATTTTTCTTACTATTTACAGTGAGGAACTCCATTGTATTAGAAATGTTTTGAGAAAATACTTACTGTTACTTTACTAGGAAGATATGTTGTGATCGACTTTGAGAAGCTCCTGCAGAATTTCTAGTAGAAAAGTACTGATACTATTGAGCATCCTCCACCCAAGTATGTTTAGGATCATTGGGGCACATTTATCAAGGCAGTTGCGCTGGAATACTGAAACAAATTGCAGCAAAAATAAAGTTGTGCATGATTTATACCACATTTATTATGTTTTAGACAGTTTCTAGATGCTTGTGCAGCTCCTCCGACAAAAAGGGCATGATTTCTGTAAAAGAGATGTGATTTCATGGAAAAGGGGCATGGCTTGGCATGGGCCAAAAAATGCGCCAACATTTTGGCTCAGTTAGTGGCATGAAGTTAGCCAACAGATAAAGGATATAGAGTTAAACTGGACAGATCTAACATACACCATATTTATCAAGATTATAATAAATGTGGTACATTGTAAGACTGCCTAGTGTAAGTTTATGCTGTTGTCAAGTTGATAATTTAATGGAAAACATTAGAATCTGTGCTGTCATTGTACCCTCATCAAGCTCATCAGATACTGTGTTTAAACTGCTCTTTACTACATTATTACATCCTTATCTAAGATCATCAGATATTTTCACCCTGCTTTGCATAGAACAGCTACTGCTTGCGAGAAACCAAGAGGCCTTCAAGAAGTTCCTGGAGGATACGGAAAGGGTGAAAAAAACAGGCAATTTCGAGTTTAAAGGGATTTTGCCTTTTTTGTCCTGCTTCAGCTTTCAGTGTGCTCAAAAGGAGGCGTGTGATTTGTGTGAACTGCATATCATTTGACCCAGCAGTCTGCCATCATCGTGCCTTTCACCACAGTGTGCTCATTCCAGTCAAACAAAGGACTGTTTATGTAAAGGGCTATGAGTAGCAACAATGTAGCTGAGTGGTTAGCACATCTTTATTTCAGCATAGGGGTCCTAGGTTGAAATCCCTGCTGGAGCCACATGTGAATTTTTTTTGTCTCAATGCACATACCTGATTGAGGTTTCTTTTTATTTATTTGCACTGTTTGACTAATTACTAAGAAGTACGGAGGACAGGCATAGAATGACAGAAGCTGCGGCTGAACACTCGCTCAGCAGTGAGTGTGTGTGATTACTAAGCAGGAAAAAGACTTACAGTAGCTGCCCGAGAGGAGAGGTGATCAGGGGTGTAACTTTGGTTCAAAATTTTCCAATTTTCCCTCTCATCCCCTATCTTTCTATCCCTTCCTCCCTCCTTAACTCGCCTTCCCTTTCACTTCCCCTCCCTTCCCTTCTCTCCCCTCCTCTCCCTGCAGTGAATCGCCCCCCTCTAACCCAGCTAGGAGGTCTGAGGGAGCGCTGTGAACTCCCCCAGAAGCTCCATGAGTCGTTATGGCAAACACTTTTGGTGCAATCCGTAAAGTTATGAGTTGCTCTCTAAGTTTAGAGCCGGACTGGGATTAAAAAGCAGCCCTTGCAATGAAGCCAACCCAGCCCACCTATAATAATTCCCCCTCTAGATGAAAATAAAAAATGTTGTGCAATGCAGCAAATTTCACTTAACCCCTTCCATCCCCCATCACTACTTCATTAAATTTGTTATACACACAACAGAATGAGGAAAATAAAAGAACCTAATCTCACTGTAGCCCTAGGAATCACTTATGTCACATACTGTACCCCAAAATGTATTTTATTGCATAACCTACAGCAGAAATGACATCACTCACTGCACCCCAGAAATTAATTATGTTACACATGGAAGCCACAGAAATTACATCACTGACTGCACCTTACAAATGACTTGCACATTGTACTCAAGAAATAATATAATTCACTGTACCCAAAAAATGTATTATATTACACACTGAACCCTAGAAATCCATTACATTATTCACTGTACTCCAGAGATTACATTACACTGTACCCCAGAGATTACATCACACACTGTAGAACAGAGATTACATTACTCACCATACCCCATAGATTACTACATTACACACTGTACCCCAGAGATTACATCACACCATACCCCAGAGATTACACTACATTACTCACTGTCCCCAGAGATTACATTACACCATACACCAGAGATTACATTACCCACTGTACCCCAGAGATTACATTACACCATACACCAGAGATTACATTACTCACTGTACGCTAGCGATTACTATATTACACACTGTACCCCAGAGATTACTATATTACTCACTGTACCCCAGAGATTAGATTACACACCATACCCCAAAGATTACATTACACTGTACCCCAGAGATGACATTACACATTGTACCCCAGATATTACATTACGCACCATACACCAGATATTATACTACTTACTGTATCCTAGAGATTACTACATTACTCACTGTACCCCAGAGATTAGTTTACACTCCGTACACCAGATATTACTGCATTATTCACCGTACCCCAGAGATTACATTACACACTGTACAACAGAGATTATATTATACCAAACCCCAGAGATGATTACATTGCACACTGTATCCCAGAGACTAACTACATTAGACAAGGTACCCCAGAAACTGTGTGTATATACATATATTGAACACAGACTACACACTTGGGGTGGGTTCACACAATGTTTTTTGGCACTGACAGTGTAGTTTGCTTGTTGGAAATTCAGCGCTTGCAAACGCAGAATTCCAACGAGCAAACAACCCAGGCTGACCGAATCCGCCCCAGAATCAGCATTCATAACTTCTGCATGAATGTACCCTTAAGGTATGTTCACACAGCGTATAGTGGGGTGTACTGTGCGCTCTGCTATATGCCGATTGTTTTCGAAGTATACACTGGCCAGTCCACACTTCTAAAATGCTGCGGGGCCGGCCCCATTCACTTTCATTTTTCCCGGCACGTAAGTGCAGGGAAGGAGTGACATGGCTAGACACATGGCTGTACAGCATATACACATCTCACATATACAGTATATACACATCTCTCATGCACACCGAACGCCTGGCTACCTTGTCCCCTCATTACCTGTCTGTAGTCTGGTGCAGTTGGCATTCGGCAGGAGCTTCCCTTCTTATCTGATGAGGGCTGAGCATAGGGGAAGTGGTATACAATGGGAGGGAAAGATACAGCCCCAGATAGAGTGTGCTGGACTGTGAGCAGCGTTCTGATTGGTGAAGCAGCCCCTGCTGACTCCTGCTCTACCAATCAGCACTGCTCTCACTCTGCACTGACACTGTGTCCCCCCCAAGATGCACAGAAATATAGGAGGCAAAGGGTTAACCTCTTCCTCCTATGTGCTCTACTCACCCCACTTACTGTATTTTCATGCCTCCATATGGATTATTTTTTATTGTAGTGGCTAAAAAGTGGGGGGGACCGTCCCCCACTCAGAAAAAAGGGTGGGAGGACCAGTCCCCTCCGTACCCCCCCCTAAAGTTACACCTATGGAGGTGATGTCTGAGCATGTGTGGCCAAGACTGAGGAGCACTCGTCACTGGTCGTATCACTTGAAGACACTATGGATTACTAAGGTAGCAGCTAAAGCAACAGCAATCAGACTTTGATGGCATATTCTATCAATATGATTCAGTGTCTGTAGTGAGGCAATTCCTTTAAATTATTTATTGGTTGATTACTCTGTAGCCAAAACTGCAACTTTATGTAACCCATGGCCTATATCAACCAAATTATATTAATTGTCTTGTTGTTAATTATTAATTAGATAACTAATTAGATAACTTCCTGCCACTTTATGGGTGGGCAACTATAGTTTTGACTCCACTTATTCTAAAGTATAGTATTCTTGACGTTGTGCCTGGGCGTAATTATAGCCATAAAATCCATAACGACGGTTGAAAGGACCCCACTCAGGTACAAGATGATTGTTCCTTTTTGTAGGGAACAAGTGGTTGGTGGCTTTCTGCTCTCGAGCTCTACTATGTGGGTTCCCTGATATACGGTGGTATTATTTATATCTTTAAAGGGGTTTTGCCACAATGTAATGTTGATGTGGGATCCTCCAAAATGGATATTTAATCACTTTTCTAAATATATGTGAATACAAAAATTGCAGTCTGAGAGAGCTACAGGCTGCCTTACCTGCCCTTAGTTACTTAAACGCTTGTATTAGATACGACCTGACAAGAGCTGCTGGCCCGGCTTGCGCAGAGCACACTTCTTATCTGTTGAAAGGGAGCTGAAGAAGCTTTCAAGGCACTGGGTAGAAATATGTTGTCTTTTGTATACAGAATCCACTAGTTGTAGTGTGATTATCTGAGTAGATCCTGCTTTATCTGATGACAGAGAACATGAAGAAGTTTTCAAGTTGCTGTGGAGAAAAGGTGTAGTTTGATTATGTGAGTGAACATTTCCCCCCATCCCTTCTGCATGGCTGTGTGCTCTGGCTGTGTCTCTCACCCCCGCTTCGCTCTCTTGGCTACTTTACATTTGCTTCTTAGCAGATAAGGCATGTCCTGGCAAAACCCCTTTAATTGTTGCTACTTATGCTGCTGTTTTACATCTTTGTCATTAGGTAATGGGGCCCCAACTCGTTTTCCTATGCAATGCTATTCTAGTTACGTCCCTGCTGCTGTCTAACACAGTAGGTGCAATAATGAGAGCGCATAGGGTAGCAAAAGGCACAGAACTGATGAGAGTTTGGATAGGTTAATAAAAGGTAGAAAGAGTGCTGAAAAAGCCAAAGCCAAAAATGTTAGTGCAGCAAACAAAGGCATGGCTGGAAGTCTTCATAGCCATCTGTGCCAAATAGAACTGTAGACAACTACAATCAGAGAAGACATTAACCGTGAGTCATTGGATTTAATTGTTCATTACTGTAAATTGAAATATGCCTTGGGGCTTGTGTCCCTATTCTTTTAAAATACTAGCAGCACCCCTGGAAACACTAGACTGGCAATATAACTCTCTGCCATCTGAATTGACTGAATGTGACTGTAACAGTATTTCAGCATTCAGGGCCCCACTTTTCATTTCAGCTAGGGCCATATTTTATTTATCACCAGCCCTGCCCTAATTGTGTACAATGAAGTGTTCACATAGAAAATGTTTCTTATTTAAGGTAAACAACACAACCAAATGTATTATATATACCCTGTTTCCCCGAAAATAAGACACCCCCGAAAATAAGACGGTGCATTTTTTTTTATGAAATTCAGAGTTTGGCTGCTTATGCTGATGTTTGTGATGAAATCACTACAGTATATTAATACACGTTGATGTTTTGTTCAACAATAAATGTGAATTATTGTTCATAGAAATATAAAAAATCCCCTAAAAAAAGTCTTAGCTCATCTTTAGGAACAAAAATTAATATAAGACACTGTCTTATTTTCAGGGAAACAGGGTATATAATATGATTTGCAGTCATAAATCTTAAGAAGCTAATCGAGCTGTAGTACCTATATGAATGTCTCAAAGACACAGGTACCATCAAATGTAATCTGGAAATATAATAAGCTAAGAGACAGAATCTCCAAAATCTATCACAATAAACTGAATCCAAAATGGTTCAAAGAAGCTCAAACTACAAACTGGATTTTTTGTTCTGTGCGTGTCCTAGATGGGATTTCCCATACAAATCTGTTCAAAAAGGGTTAAACCTCTTCCCACAGTCCTTTTCTCTCGCTCCTCATAAAATCCCTTTTTCCTCTTCTTTCTAATTTTTTTTTTCAATCATATTGTGCCCTCCTGAGCTGATCTTTTGTCTGAGTAATTATTAGCTTCACTTTCCGTTCAGAGCTAAACGCTTTGTGTTCTTTGGTTGCGAGTTCTACCCCAATTATCTCCCTCCCAATTAAGCAACCTCAAATAATCGTGTTCTGTTTTCTCGAGGGCTTTTTTGTGTTCCCCTAAGAGAGTCAGAGAAATCAGTAACCCCTCAAGTGCCAAATAGACCAGTGGTGACCTATTATGGTGTGGCTTTTGAATATGTATTGAATTTTACACCCTTTTCTGCTGTTTTTCCTAGTATTTGTTTTTTATTCTGTTTTTATCATCCCTCTTGTTTGTTATCAAACCTATAGTGAAGAGTCCTTCAAAATTATTTACTAGAATGTGTCCACAGTTGGAAGTAAAGTTTCTTGCAGAAAATCAGACATTGTTCCTTGTAAAACCCTCTTAGTAGTACTCATATTTTAGCCTGTTTGCCGTAAGCCTAATTGGTCACCTAGGAATGTTGAAGCATGTACTATTAAGGGGTTCTTTTTCCTAACCCAAAGCTTATTTCTCAGCGGAGGTTCATACTGCCTATATATCAAAGGAGAAGTGGAGCTGATGTAAGGCATAGTGATTAGTCAATATTTATCACAACAATATTCATTGGAATCTTTTCCTTTCTAATGAAACAAAGTCCTGGCCTTGAGATTTCATCAAGAAAATAACATGGGCATCTGGGACTGTGCTGATTACAGATATACCATACCAAGCTACATCAACAGTATGTAGAGAAGGCCAAGTGGACTGTGAAATTATGTTAACCTCTTCTGGTTGATGCTGGTACAAGGAGATGAAGTAGAAATAACTCACAAACACAGTCTTGGCAGGTAAACACATTTTGCTCTGTAGAGGCACCACAGCTTGGCAGTTGCAATAACAAATAAAATGCCCAAATCCTGGCAAGAGTCACAAAAATCAGAATTCTTGAGTCATGAGTATTAATTTGCAGTTCTTTGTTTAACCAAATGCAATCATACATCTGTCCCCTGAGATATAGGGCCAGTACTCAGTCTCTTGCTCGATCAGAAGCTGTTGCAGGACAGACAACACACAATCTCTGTGTTTCATTCATTGGCCCTACTTCAGGATGCAGTACTCTGCAGTTCAGTACTGTACCCACACTGGTACTTGTGTTACACTCACAGATTGAGCAGGTAATGTACAGGAGGGCACACTAATATATTGATTCGGGCCCCTGTTGATTTATGCCATGCTCTGTATAAATGTTGTTTATAATGTACAGAAAAAAAAAACACAAAGTTACCTGGGCAACTAGGTTGTGGTCAGAGGCATTACACGACCCTCCAACTATTATTCTAGAGAGTTCTCAGAAGAGTTCTCAATTGTTGTTGTTCACTGTTCTAGTGGGTTGTGTTATTCAGTTCAGCAACTGAGTGGTACAGCCCTGGACTGATGCCTGCTAATTCCAGAGACAATAATGAACAAAATAACGCAGCTCACCTTCAACGAACTTGCTTGTATGCGTCTTGCCGAGGATTCTCTCGTCGTAGTCCACCACTCCGGGCTCACCGCCTAACCAAGCGGAAATGCAACAGAACACAAACGGATATCCGGGCGTCGATCCCAGCCGGAATCACTTGTTCACTGTGAACAAGGGCCATTAGCCGAAAGGCGTTTGTCTCATTCACCTGTGTGTAGGAGTGTTGTTGCCTTAGTGCTGTTTTAATCTTTTGCAATAAACTTAGTAGTCTTACCGGAACTGGACTCGGGACTATCTGGCGGCGCAGGTCCCGGCTGGGATCGACGCCCGGATATCCGTTTGTGTTCTGTTTAATTCCAGAGACAGCTTTCATCTCTCATCACCCTGAATCGAAGAAAGGACCAGTAGGCCAGAGATGTCTAAGAAGAGATACAGTCATATGAAAAAGTTTGGGCACCCCTATTAATCTAAATCATTTTTAGTTCTAAATATTTGGGTATTTGCAACAGCCATTTCAATTTGATATAACTAATAACTAATATTGCACATTTTGTGTTAGTACAATAAACCTCATTTCAATCCGGAAATATTACTGTGTCCATCAGTTATTAGATATATCAAATTGAAATGGCTGTTGCAAACACCCAAATATTTAGAACTAAAAATGATTAAGATTTATAGGGGTGCCCAAACTTTTTCATATGACTGTAAGACCTTACAGCACCTGGATTGGGGTCCTGTATAGTGGAAGTACATGAGCAGAAAGTAAATGGAGCTAACCCCTCATAGTCAGTTGATCTCTAGAAACATTAGGCTTAGCTCAATCTACTAGCATTGAAAAGTTTCCAGATCGATTGGGGCGTGAAAGTAAACCCCTGTATAGAAATAGTTATAAGCCTTGATCCTAAGAGTTTGGGACCATTCTTGCTACTAGCTTCCCATGTGGACTGTAATGTGTTTCCTGAAAATGTTTATTCTTGGGCATAACAGCTAGCATGGAGTAAAGGAACTGTTTTTGCACTGTGAACACTTAGCCTCCTGTCTCATATTCTGCACTGACATCAAGGACACCTCAACCACAATCAAGGCAGGAAGGCTTACATCTACAGAGTATGTCCAACGGGAAACATCTAATCCTGTACCCACAGACCCACAATTCACTGTGATGTTCCCAGGAGAGCATGAGAGGTTTGGGTGAGAGCCACGATGACAGTTACAGCTTACTACAACCTCCATCCTCTCCTCTGCCACCTCTGGGTCACCACATAAATTTCATGAGTGCGCTAGTGGCCCTTTAAGGATTATTGTTGCAGCCTCAGCCAGGGTGCTGATGGGTACTTAATGGGTCAAGCACTTGAGCCAATCCCTGGCTGGGACAGAAGTTTTAAACCTCTTTCTGTCTGCCAGTCTCTGCTGGTGACTTTTTTTTGTGTCCCAGCTGTCTGTTTTGCTCTGTTTTGCTCTTCTGTGTCTTTTTGCAAGTTCTCGGATTTTGGCTTGTCTTTCTGTTTACTGTTCCAGGATCACCATTTGGCTTTTCCAGTGCAAACTTTGGTTGGTGGTAGTTTTGTTTAGAATTCTACTGGTATTTAATTTTTTAATTTGGCGGTATATGTAAACTTTGTGAATTAGATCACTGCATAAGAAAAAGGAATAAAAATGGGGCAAATAATAATAAAAAAAAATTCAGCCCCTGTTCGAAACATACTATGGACCTTTTTTGAAGCTTTGGGAAAAAGAAGATCCTTAGTAACCACCTGTTGAATCAAAAAGAATGTTCCCAATAGGCCTAGACATTAGGACACCATAATAGGGTCACATATGTCTGTATGATGTGCATTGTCAGATTTTCGTACAATACCACTGTTCTCCTAATGGTATTGCTTTCAGACTTGATCTAAAAGATCAGCCATGAACTAGTACATCTAAAAAAATTAGAATATCTTCCAAAAGTTCATTTATGTCCGTAATTCAAGTGAAATAGAGAGATCCATATATTATATAGAATTACACAATATATTTCAAGTGTTTATTGAAAAGGTCAATATTGTTGAATCATGGTGTGACACGCAAATGTTTCCTAAGCCTCTCAATGGTCCCTTAGTCTGGTTCAGTAGGATACACAAATATGGGGAAGAATGCTGACTTTACAGTTGTCCAGAAGACAGTCATTGATACCCTGCACAAGGAGGAGAAGGCACCAAAGGTTATTGTTAAAGAAGTTGGCTGTTCCCAAAGTTCTGTATCAAAGCTTAACTTTTTGATGATATTTTAATTTTTTGAGACATACAAGTACCTATCATGGTCGAAGATACAATAGGATTTTTTTTTTTTAAATCTTGCCTTCTGACAGCCATAAGTTTTCACTTGACATAGCTATATGAGGCCTGTTTTTACAGGATAAGTTGTATTTTTAATTGCACCATTTTATGGTACAGAATGTGGTAATCTTTTTTTTAAATTTTTTGCAGTAGTATGGGCTTTTGCTTCCTTGCATTTAAAGATCTCGGCAGCTTGTCGTGTAACTTTTGAACTTCTCTCCACACCTGTTGCTTGTCCATTCAATGTTATCTTACATAAGAACTGCTTCATGGTATCATCATGAAACCTGATGCCCACAGATTTTAACTTTTACTCTTTCAGCTTTAGGGTATGTTCACCCGGCATGTTGGATCCATTTTTGGATCCGAAAAACGCATTCAAAAGCGCTGCGTAAATTGCGTCCAAAACGAATCCAACACACATCCAACATGCAGGTGCGTGTTTGGCTGCGTCTTGGCTGCAGCGGGAACTCACCCTATAGTTTTAAATAGGGTGTCTGCCGTGTCTTTCAGATCATAAATTGACATGTCAATTCTTTCAACGGATCCGAAAGACACATCACAAAGACGCATGTAAAACACGCATCGGCAATCACTCGTCTGAATGCAGATGTGTGTTTTACATTGAAAGCAATTTAAATCACACTGCACATTGTTACACGCGTGTTTTGGTCCGTTTAGGGTCCGAAACACGGATCCAAACACACATCTAAAAACGTATGCAAACACAGACTCAACACGCCGTGTGAACATACTCATTAAAGTTTGCCCCCATTGTTTAATATTTTTAGTTCAAATATTGCTATGTTTAGCTAAAGAAACCAAATTCAAATTTGAAAATAATTAATAACTAGAATTGCACATTTTGATATGGTTGTACAATAAATTTTCAATCCGAAATATAACTGGTCCATAGTTGATTCAATATATACAAATTTGGGGAAATGGCTGTTGCAAAGACATCCATAATACTGATCAGGGGAAAGAAAATGATTATTGTTAAAGGAGTTGGCTTCCCAAAGCTTATCTAACTTACTTTTTGATGATATTTTAATGTTTTTATTACTATCTATCAAGGTGGACCAAGATATTTTTAATGTTATGCTAAAGAAAACCCAAAATTCAAAATATCAGGAAATAAGTATAAAGTGAGAAAGGTCAATATTGTTGAATAATGGTGTCACACGCAAATGTTTCCTAAGCCTCTCAATGGTCCTTTAGTCTGGTTCAATAGGATACACACATATGGGGAAGAATGCTGACTTTACAGTTGTCCAGAAGACAGTCATTGATACCCTGCACAAGGAGGAGAAGGTACCAAAGGTTATTGTTAAAGAAGTTGGCTGTTCCCAAAGCTCCGTATCTAAGCTTAACTTTTTGATGATATTTTAATTTTTTGAGATATACTAGTACCTATCATGGTCCAGGACACAATATGATTTTTTTTTTTAATCTTGCCTTCTGACAGCCATAAATTTTCACTTGACATAGCTATATGAGGCTTGTTTTTACAGGATAAGTTGTATTTTTAATTGCACCATTTTATGGTACAGAATGTGTTGATTATTTTTTTATTTTTTTTTGCAGTAGTATGGGCTTTTGCTTCCTTGCATTTAAAGATCTTGGCAGCTTGTCGTGTAACTTTTGAACTTCCGTCCACACTTGTAGCTTGTCCATTCAATGTTATCTAACATAAGAACTGCTTCATGGTATCATCATGAAACCTGATGCCCACAGATTCTAACTTTTACTCTTACAGTTTTAGGGTATGTTCACACAGCATGTTGGATCCGTTTTTGGATCCGAAAGACGCGTCCAAAAGCGCTGTGTATATTGCATCCAAAACGAATCCAACACACATCCAACATACAGGTGTATGTTTGGCTCCGTCTTGGCTGCAGCAGGAACACACCCTATGGTTTTAAATAGGGTGTCTGCCGTGTCTTTCACATCAAAAATTGACATGTCAATTCTTCGAACGGATCCGAAAGATGCATCACAAAGACGCATGTAAACACGCATCGGCGATTACTCGTCTACATGCAGATGTGTGTTTTACATTGAAAGCAATTGAAATCACACTGCCCATTGTTACGCGCGTGTTTTGGTCCGTTTAGGGTTCGAAACACGGATCCAAACACGCATCTAAAAACGTATGCAAACAAAGACTCAACACGTCGTGTGAACATACCCTTAGGCTATGTTCACACGATGTATTGCGGCGCATACAGTACGCGCTGTAGTACATCGTGTCTTTCAGGAGCTTGTGCTGATCAGTGCATACTCCCGTTTATTCGCCGCAAGTAATTGACATGTACTCCCCTGTATTCGGCGCAAGTATTTGACATGTTACTTATCTCCCGCGCGTACAATACGATCGTATTGTACGAGCGGGGAGAGGAGGCGTAATCCATAGTTCTCTATGAGAACTGTGGATTACACCGTGTGAACAAACCCTTACAATAAAAGATCCTCGGATTGGTCCTGATTTGAAAAAATGGAGGAATATATCAAGCATTGTAACGACATGAACAATAGCGGAAGGTTCTCGGCACTATGTCACATCTCGGAACAATGATATGAAGAATCAGTCTGCAAAGCTCTGACATCTGTCACATTTATTAAGCAGCCGAGAACACCAGGCATCCACTCTGAATACTGTTTTACTGGAAAAAGCGAATGGTTAAGATCAATGTCCCCTTAGTTTACAGCCTGAACAAATTGGAGGGCAGTGTGACAGTAATTACAGGGAACCCATACGGAGCAAAGGGCTGCGGAGCCAGAGAATGGGGCAGAGCAAACCTCATAAATATTGGGAAGTGAATGAGGTGCTTTGTCGCCCGTGGACTCCTTTTGCCTTGGTCCAAAGTCAACATTTCCTCCCGTGGCCTCTGCTCCCACAGAATACCCCCTCCATCCGAAATTTGCAATTTACATTCTTCACAGCTGCTCCCAAATATGTGTTAATCTCTCAATCCCTCCTGTATTCCAGGGAAGTAGGTTACCTAATGCAGGAGCCTCTCAGCAGGCTGTCACAGCTCCATGCGGAGGCTGCATATACAGCTCACACAGCATAAATACATCTTGCAGGCGCAATAAAAGAAAATAGAACATTAAGTAGCCGGATCTCCTGCGATGCTCCATTAAGACACACAGGCCCCTGTTCTGCCTCTCCACTAGACCCAGTTCTGTTATTCTAATCACCTGCAGGGCTGTTCTAGCTGCTCTCTGACATGGTAACACAGACTGGTTATATTGGAACACTGACTGGGTACATTATGAACATGACTGGTTTCTGCAGGCTGTCCTTAACAAATGAAACCACTTTAGGAATACTCAGTGGTTAGACTAACAAAGGATGTGTAATATCCGTGCAATTCAGCAATGGAAAAAAAAACCCACTATGTCTAGGTTAGGGAGACAGTTTTCAGGGTTAGAACAATGCAGCGAGAAAGAACATTGTGATAAAAGCTTCACTTTAACATAATTCATCTTTTTTTCCCAAATAAGATTGCATTAAATATAAAAATAAATTGTTTTAGTAATCCTTTCATCCCCTGGAATGCCAGAAAATGGACGTGAGAGATGCCTGCTGCCTGCTACACCACACAAGGAAGATGGATTCAGTGCGAGGTGGACATTAAGAGCAAAGGGCCATTTAACAAGGGGGTTTTAAAGTGGATCTGCATCCCACTCGGAGTAAATATGGATAGCACCCATTTGACCCAAATGACAGAAAGAAATATTGTGCAGTTTGGCTAATGGGAGCAATCAAAGGATACATTAGACTGATCTCTATGAGTCCGCTGTATCCATAAGGGGAATGATCCTCCTGCACCCGACAGCCGTGATTGCTAACTGCTATGGGTACATACAGGCTGCTATGTACGTATTACTGGAGAGGGAGAGCTACCCTCATACATACAGTGATCTCATAACTATAACGAGAGGCGATCAGGCAGCATTATTGCTTATAATAATAATGATCTTTATTTATATAGCGCCAACACATTCCGCAGCACTTTACAATTTAGCGGGTATAAGCACAGACATTACACATTAAAAGAACTTACAGATGAGACACAAGGTGTGAGCAGGGCCAGGACAAGACATTTTGGTGCCCTAGGCAAATGGGTCAAATGGCGCCCCCCCCTCCCCCTCCACTATTATTGAAAAAATATTAAAAGTTTAAATCCCCCTCTTGTCATTTTACAAATAAAAAAATAAAATTAAAAGTTACACATAATTGGTATCACTGTGTACAAACCGATCTATTAAAATATAACATCATTCATCCTGAATGCTCAACACCGTAGCAGAAAAAAATTTTATGCTAAAGTTTTGCGGTTTTGGTCATTTCACATGCCCTAAAATTGAAGAAACGTGATCAAAAAGTCACATGTATCCAAAAAAGCTCCATCATTCAAGTCCACAGGGGGACGAACAAAAAAAAGTTATTGGCTGAAAATTTAAAGAGTAGATGTTTGGGTTTTTTTTTGTGCTACTAAAACATGATGAAAACCGTACATGTTTGGTATTGCCAGACTTGAATCAACCTGCAGAATACAGATAATAAGCCATTAGAAAGTACATCTCATTCCACAAAATTAAAGCCCTCATACGTCTATGTAGGTGAAAAAGTAAAAAAGTTATGGCTCTGGGAAGGAAGGGAGGAAAAAATACAAAGAGCCATATTATTATGTCAGGAAGGGGTTTAAAGTATTTTATGCGACAGAGGCGGTGGAATACAGGGCAACAGCGAGTGCAGTGTTGTTGAACTTTTAGAGACCAAGGGGGACATTTATAAAAACTGTCTTGGTCTAAGACTTTTTGTTGCCCATAGTAACCAATCAGAGCTCATAGCAGCCAATCAGAGCTCATAGCAACCAAATAGAGCCCCTAGCGACCAATCAGAGCCCATAGTGACCAATCAGAGCCCATAGTGTCCAATCAGAGCTCATAGCAGCCAATCAGAGCCCATAGTGACCAATCAGAGCCCATAGTGACCAATCAGAGCTCATAGCAGCCAATCAGAGTCCATAGTGACCAATCAGAGCTCATAGCAGCCAATCAGAGCTCAAAGCAGCCAATCAGAGCCCATAGTGACCAATCAGAACCCATAGTGACCAATCAGACCCCATTGTAACCAATCAGAGCCCATAGTAACCAATCAGAGCGCCCCTTACACTTTTTCAGAGCACTATATGAAATTAAAGGGGCACTCTGATTGGTTACTATGGGTTCGGATTGGTTGCTATGGGTTCTGATTGGTTGCTATTGGCAACATGGAAAGTCTTAGACCAAGACAGTTTTCATACATGTGGCCCAAAGTGCCCAAACTGCAAGCCAAAATCTACTTATTGATCACAAAGTGCTAACACACTAATGTAATCTGAATATTGAGGTGATGTTTCTGTTACCCATAGCAACCGATCAGCTTTTATTTTTTTAGTGCAGTAGAAGAAATAATAGCTGAGCTCTTATGGTTGGTATGGGTTGATTGGTTGCTATGAGTAGCAAAAACAGATTATTACATATTATAGTGTACTTACTTTATATGTACACCTGTGAGTATATACTGTATGATGCTATAATGCATTTTATACATATTTAGACACACATTAATATATATTAATGTCTAATTATGTATAAAACATACATGCATTATAGCATCATACAGTATATACTCACACGTGTACATATAAAGTAAGTATAATATATATATATATATATATATATATATATATATAATATAAAGCACACATTGCATATGCATATATACATATAGGGAGAGGTGTTTTATTTGGGGGTTTACAGTGAGTGTATAACTGGTTGCAGTGGCGGGAGGGGGTCATTCCTTCAGCCTGCCTTCTGACTGTGGAGCCCAGCATTGTCCTGCCTGCAAAGAGTTAACAGAGGGCAGAGCTGGAGGAGCCCCCACTGGGAGAGGGGGTGGGGGCAGCAGGAGGGCTCTATGTGAACTGAGGACTCCTCTCCTATCTTGCTTCTTATCAGTGTTGGTGCAGGAGAGGTGTCATCAGTTCACAATGTCCAGTCCAGCTCTCTGCACACTTCAGGAGCTGGACTCCAGACACAGTGAGAAAGATAAGAAGGTAGCAGGAGAGCAGCGCTGATGTCACACAGCAGTGCTCCGAACTCACAGGCTCCGGCTTCCACTTTTCTTCCGCTCGTAGTCGGAGGAGGAAGTGATTTGAATCCTCCTCTGCCGCCCTTCTTCTCTCAAATGCCTGAGAAGAGATGAAGGGGGCGGCACTTGGAGGAACAAGTAGCAGCAGCACGTAGGATCAGACGGCTGGCTGCTGCCTGCCGTGCACTGCTGCAACAGTTATGTTGAACTGCGCCCCCTTTCTTCCTGGCAGAGGAGGCGCCCTAGGCCATCGCCTACCTCTGCCTACCCATCGTCACGTCTCTGGGTGTGAGGACCCTGCTTGCGAGAGCTTACAATCTATTAGGTTTTAGGGTGAGACGAAGGGTTAAGAAGCGCTCGGTTTACAATGGTCCAGCCAAGTTACATAAATAGGAGGTGGTTTACATCAAACTTGGGTAAACCTGCCACACTGACAGCACATCTATATACAGATAAGTGCCTGTGAGTGCCCTAGTGTTGGGAGTGACAGATAAGTGTGATAGCAGGTGGGGGTTAGCAATTAGGGATCTTGGTAGGCCAGACTGAGAAGATGTGTTTTTAGGGCCCTCTTAAAACTATGAGGGTTGTGAGTGTGCCTTATCGCCCGCGGTAGCATGTTTCGGAGAACTGGTGCAGCACGTGTGAAATCTTTGAGACGGGCAGAGGAGGTTTGGAGGATTGAGGGATGAAATCTGATATCATCAGCAGAGCGGAGACCACGTGTAGGGTGGTAGACAGAGTTGAAGGAGAAGATATAGGGGGGTGCAGCACTGTGGAGAGCTTTATGGGCATCAGTATATCGGCTGGAAAGAAAGACAAGTCTGGCTGCTGCATTCAGGACAGATTGGAGAGGGGAGAGTTTGCAGAGAGGGAGATCGATAAGCAGGGAGTTGCAGTAATCAAGACAAGAATGTATAAAAGCAACAATGAGGGTTTGAGCTGTTTCCATAGAAGAAAAGGATGCCAGCAACTCCGGAGTTCATGAAAGTAGGTGCATTTATTGATGGACAAACCATAAATCCAAACGTGGTGACAGAAATAATGCAAATGGAACAGGTGCAAAGGCTGACGCGTTTCGAGTCACTTGGACTCTTAAAGGGGTTTTGCCACCATGTAATGTTGACGTGGGATCCTCCAAAATGGGTATTTAATCACTTTTCAAAATATATGTCATTAAAAAAAAAGTGAAAACTCTGAGAGCTACAGCATTTCTCAATCCCCCTTAATCCCCCTTAGTTACCTCAAAGAATTCCCTAGTCACGACCCAGGAGCTGACAGGCCGCGCTTGCGTGAAACACTTCTTATCTGATGACATGCAAAATGAATGAGCTTTTAAGGCACCGGGTAGACAGTGCAGTCTGAGGCTGTCTTGCTGTATTGAGAATCCACTGTTGTACTGTTTATTATTTCACTTAAGTTTTGAGACGCTCCCTTGGATTCCTCACTCCTCACTCACCCCCTCCCTCTCAGTCCTGCAGCTTCATGACTCAGCGTGATTTGTTGACATTCTCCCTGTGCTAAGGAGAGAGGTAAGAAACTTTCGTCTTGGCAAATTCCCTTTAATCGTGACATAACTTGCACTATACATATACATATATATAATAAAAGATAAATGCACCGATGAGACTCACCTGGGTGGACGCTCCGTACGATCACGCCAATCGGACATCCGGCACTCGGCCGGAACAGGAAGCCGTGCCCCAGCCACGCCCCCACATGCGACGTCATGACGCAACCCGATCCAAGTTGGCTCGGGAATGCATCACTACAGCCGCACTGGGGCGATTAGGACACGCCCCCTAGCAACGGCCAAGCGTCGGAGAACAAGGCGACAATCCAACTGCATGCCGTGGCAAAGCGCGCCCCATCCCGCACATCCAAGTCACGCCGTGACACGATCATCACCTAAAATAAGGTGAGGATGCATGACAACGGCACCATGGAGGCAAGTGGGGCACACCATCCAACAGCAAACAGATGAATAACCAGCTGTATAAGATATACAAGCAGGAGAGTAACCACCGCTGCTGAGCCACACGGGTGCAAAAAAGTGACAAAGAGTTAAAAATGTGATTAAAACCATCACAGTATATGAAGGATAAGGAATAACAGAGCAAATGTGAGCCAAACGCACATAAAATGAAATATTTTGAGAACTCAAGCTTAATAATGAAAGAAATCTCATTGCGTGCATTAAGTCCATTTGGAATAATGGAGTCTAACGTATATATCCAAAATGCCTCACGGTCCCTCAGTTTGTATTCTAGATTGCCACCTCGTCTGCCTAAATTTACTTTTTCAATAGCAAACGTTTCAAAACTTTGAGTATTAGATTTATGTGTTTCAATAAAGTGTCGCTAGGCGTTAGATACATTACGTCCAGCAGGTTTTTGTATATCATTCAGATGCTCTAATATGCGAGTTTTAAATTTTCTTGAAGTGCATCCCACATAATTGAGATCGCATATATTGCATCTGATGATATAAATAACCGAGGTTGTGTTACAATTAATATACTGCTTGATGTCAAAATTACGCATGCTGGAAGAAAATTGTTTGGTAGGGGTCACATAAGTACAAGTTTTACAAATGCGACTACAACATCTGTAAAAACCTTTGGTAGAAAGCCACGTAGGACGAGAGGGTGAGGAAACAAATTCATTGGGCGAGATAATATTACCAATGGTTTTAGAACGTTTCGCCACTACTCTACAGCCCTTTTGTAAGATATTAGCCAGGATATTGTCTTGTTTCAATATTGGTCTATATTTAATTACTACTTTCATGAACTCCGGAGTTGCTGGCATCCTTTTCTTCTATGCTATCTTGGATGGACTTTACAGAAGTGCAACTGTGCAATCCGGTACACGTGAGTGATGAGCTGGCGTTCTTTGTTCTCTACTTTGAGCTGTTTCCACAGTGAGAAAAGAATGGATTTTAGAGATGTTCTTGAGGTGCAGGTGACAGGAGCGTGCAAGGGATTAAATATATGGGGTGAAAGACAGATCAGAATCTAGTATAACCCCAAGACAGTGGGCCTGCTGCCTAGGAGTTGTTGCTTATATTTATCATGTACTGTATAAGTGTACATGCGCCAGTGGGTTAACAAATACAAGTAGAAAATGTAAGGGTC
This sequence comes from Phyllomedusa bahiana, assembly GCA_025379985.1. Taxonomy (NCBI): domain Eukaryota; kingdom Metazoa; phylum Chordata; class Amphibia; order Anura; family Hylidae; genus Phyllomedusa; species Phyllomedusa bahiana. The sequence goes on from JAODAL010006675.1 coordinate 45,733, forward strand.
ATCATTCAAACGTAGGTGATAACTAGAGACGAGCGAGCAGTAAAAAGTTCTAGTTTGATTATAACCTCGAACTTTAGTGTGTTGGGTTCGAGGTTCTATTTGAACTAGAACTCAAACCCCATTAAAGTCTATGGGAGAAGATTTTCTGGTTAATTTTTATATCTATACAGGTGAGGAGAAGCTGTAATTAACATCCATAACAGTAACTAGATACGTGGAACAACTTAGCGAAGAACATTTAGCTCTGAGAGTGACAGAAAAAAAATGAGATGCTCAAATACTTCATTCCTTTCAATGGCTAACTGAGAAGATGAGGACAGCTTGCAAGCAGGGGAGTAGCTTTAAGAGGTGCAGCGGTAGCAGCTGCTATGGGGCCCTACATCCTGAGGGGGGCCCAAAAGCCCCTTTGACATATAGGAGATATGGAGATGGTGTGTTATACAATTAATGAATCCCCAAAACTGCAATAACTGGACTTTTGGGCAATGAGTATGATTTAGCAAATCCAAGCACTCTGTATAATATATATCCATGTATATGAGAGTTCGGTGTTATGTGAGTCTGCAAGTGTTGCCAAATAAAAGCTTCTGGGTGTGGGAAAGATGCAGCCAGCGATACCAAACTCCCTAAATATTGATGTCTATGGAGAGGAAAATGCTATCTAAGAGCAGTCTGTACAGTACAGAGAGTGAGCTGAAAATGGCATTCATAAGGCATTACGGTGAAATATATATAACATGGTCATGTGATTTTAGCAGCCAATGAGAGCCCTACACATCAGCGATGACTTTTTGACACTTCTCTGTGCTCTGTACTGATTGGATGGCCGTCAAAAGTGCAGAAAGGTGATTGGAAGGCCGCCAGAAGTGCAGAAAAGTTATTGGATGGCTGGCAAAAATGCAGAAAGCTGCTGAAAAGGAAATTGAAAATGTTTGGTTTGGTTCGAATTCTAAAAATTCGAGAAGTTCTACTAGAGCTTAACTTTCCTAGAACAGTTCAATCAACACTAGTAATAACCAATTATGATAGTTGCAGCTCCCCTTCATAGACCATGCAGGACTTCCAGTCCCCATTGATGCCATTGTTGCCAATCCCTGAATCCATGGAACATCAAATTCATTTTATAAAGAAATAACAGCGGTTAGGAGTTGTGCTGAAGTCTCCACATGCTTGTTTACCTCTTTGCCACGCTATGTGGCACAGCTTTTCTCTGGCCATCAGCGACAGTCTCTTCTCTGGGGCAAAAGCGCATTGGTCCTCGCTGATTTACCCTTTGCCGCTACCTGATCAAAATTTTTGGGCTCTCTATTTTTTCTTTCTTGCGCTCAAAGAGCCATAATTTTAAAAAATGTTTCCATCTATACAGACATAGGGTTTGGTTTTTTTTTGGCGGGACAAAATACATTTTTTAATAGCGCCATTGACTGTGCCATATAATGTACTGAGAAACCGAAATAAATTGTAAATGGAGAGAGATGTAAAACAAACCATACTTAGGCCGTGTTTGCAGGTTTTTTTTTTTACTGATTTTTCTCTTCGGTATAAATAATGTATTATCTGTATTCTGCAGGTAGTATGATTCTGGTGATACCAAATATGTAGGGTTTTCATTATTTTTTTTTCTACTTTTAAAGATATTCTCTATTTTTCAACTTTGCACTGAAGCGCCATTTTCTGTGACCAATAACGCTGTGGACCTGGTCAGAGGGATTCTTTGCTGGCTGAATTTCAGATTTTATCGGTACCACTTTGGGATATATGTGTCTTTTTGATAACCTTTTATACCAATTTTCTGGGGAGATGAACTGACCAAAAAAAAACATAATTTTGGCGCAAAGAATTTTTTCTTCGATACTGTTCAGCATATGAGATAAATGATGCTATACTTTAACAGATAAGACTTTTAAGAACACAATAATGTTAACTTTATCATTTTTTTATTAGTAAAATGATAAAAGTGGGGTTTGAACTTTTAACATTTTTTTATTTTTAGTACTTTTTTATTTTATTTTAACACAGATACTTGTAGTCCCTCTAAGGTACTTGACCACTAGGGTGGCTTAATTGCTTGTACACCATTTTTTTATATAGATAATTCAGAAGGGTGTACCAAGATGTCACTTCTACCACTTCCTTAATATTAGCTCTTAATTGATGGCTTTGAAAGCCTTTTCTTTAGGCTTCCAGCTACCACTGCAATTGCATCCTGCAATCTCTTCTGGGGAGGGGAGGAGGTTGGAGAAATTGCCACCACATCTAAAGAGTTAAACAGCAGTGAATGGAGCAAGCTCCGTTCCCTGCTGTTAGTGGCAGGTTTCATATGTTATTGTTAGCTATCACCTGTCTTCTATGTGGTGGACTCAGCTAGTGAGCCTACTTCATAGCTCCCTACCGGCATAATGGAATGCTCCTACATTATATTTGTTAAGGGGTTAAAAGGACCAGTGTATGCCACCTAGCTTTTCCAGACCAATAAGCTACTGTATCTCCAGATTTTTCTCAAAGAGCACCTCCCTCTTGCTTCCGATTCCTTCGGTAGCATGCTTGCACATCATATGTCACTGTCTGTTGACCATGACCAGAGTAGTGGTCTGGGAGTTCTCTGCAGCAAAGTCCAGATCCCTTGTACAGGGAACTCCTTAGACTCTCCTCATTGCCATTCTTGTATGCCAAGGCTCGTGGCTGACCTAGAGAATCCAATGCCTCTCTCTGGTGTATTATAACAGTACCCACCACCCATAATCAGTGTTGTAGAAAATAAAGAAAAGGAGTTGATTCACAATCTGACTGTATTATTTTTGTTTGCTTAAGTAGGAGAGCATAGTCTGATGACAGATTTACAGTGGTTGACCAGACCTTCTTTTTTTGTAGTGGGGATAAAAATGACTCCAGCTCTATTGAGTTCACTTTAATAAGATAGGGCTGCAGAATCGTTGCTATTAATGCTATAGTAATTACACGTATGCGCGCATGTAAGCATTGAAGAGGCTGCAGCACTCAAATGAGCACCACTGCCCCTTCAATCAGCTGAGAGTAAGACGCCTTCCTGAGGATAGGACATCATTTTTTTAGAATTGGAAAACCCCTTTTAAAATACAATGATGCATTGCAGAAGAGGCTTCCAGTGTTCAGCTGTCTGGACTCTCACAGATGCATCTTCCTTCATCACTTTTTTAATTACTGGTGGAAGATCAGCCAACATGTTAATGCTTTAATTATTAGAGAGGTGGTACTATGTAGAATATGTGACTAGCTCTACTGAACCTCCAACTAATCATATGCTTTATGAGTTCTTCAAACAGAACAAAAATAGCTAAATCATCATCATATATAAGAGACGGGGGCGGCAATTATGTAAATGACACCATTTGAGGATTGATTTGAGAAGGTATGTGTCAGGGACTTTCAGGGACGCACACAAAGACACAAACAAGTGAGGCCCTGACACTGGTCCCAGCCTCTGTCCCTGCCTTTTGGGGAACCCGACTCCTTAATAGGCCGGCCCCAACCGGAAGACTGATGGCTGCACTGATATAGGTGCGACACAGACAGGACAAACAGACACAGAACAATAAACGTAGTCGGGCGGTCAAAAGTCGGCAACAGTACAGGCAGCGAGGTACAGAGACGTGAGACAAAGAGGATAACCGGGGGCAGTCCAAAGTCGGCAACAGTACGAGCAGTGAGGTACAGGGACGTGAGACAAAGAGGATAACCGGAGTCCGAAGCAAAAGGTCAGGAGAGCACAGAAACAACAGAAGAGAGCAGGCGAACTATAGGGCAATGAGCCAAAATAGCAGGCAAATCAGGAAGGAAGCAGAGACCTTATATAGGAACAGATGAACGGTAGAACTGAGGTAATAGGCAGAAGGAACAAAAGACCAGATAGGAGAAGAAGGCTGTAACTCAAGAAGGAACAAAAATTAACCAAGAGTGTGCTGGAAAATTCCTGGCCACGGGCGTTGGCCACGAATCAATTAGCACCCAGCACAGAATAAACCCAGTTCACACTAGTGTTAAGAAACGTAGTATTAAGTAAAAAACCATGGTTTACGTCGTACTGGCCGTGGCCGGCGACCAGAGCCAAAAGATGGGGGTGTTTCAGGCACAATCATGACAGTATGTCACCAAAAACTATCTAATATACTGTGCTTGTATCTTCCTTTATAAGCATTAATAACCGTGGAGAGGAATTTAAGGAGTTTTCCAGGGTTTTTTTTTTTTTTGCATTATTATTAATAATATTTAATTTAGAGCACTATTTATTCTAGGGATCTGAACAAGCCAAGGGATTCAGATACATGATATAAGACCAATTGAGATTACGGAAGAGATGTATGCACGAGACTCTGGGCAATAGGTGGCCAGTGGAGGGATTGGCAGAGAGGAAAGGCAGATGAGTAGCGAGAAGGGAGGTGGATCAGTCGGGTAGATGATGGATTGAAGGGGAGCAGGAGTCTTAGATGGAAGGTCAAAGAAAAGAGTGTTGCAGTAATCCAGGTGTGAAATGATGAGGGCATGAACTAGCAATTTTGTTGAGTCAAGAAAGGAGCTGATTCAGCAGATATTTTGCAGGTAGAGGCAACAGGAGTTGCTTAGAGGTTGGATGTGAGATTTGAAGGTCAGAGCAGAGTCAAGGGTTATCCCAAGGCAGTGGACTTGTGTGACTGGGGAGAGTGTGGAGACATTGACTGTGATAGATTGGTCAGATGGGGAGCAGGAGAGGGATACGGGAAAGAAGATTAACTCCATTTTCTCCATATTGAGTTTGAGTAAGTGGGAGGAGAAAAAGTTGGATATGGACGATAGACATTCTGGGATCCTAGAAAGCAGACTGTTGACATCTGGGCCAGAGATATAGATTTGAGTGTCCTCAGCATACAAGTGCTACTGAAAGCCAAGTAATGCTATGGGCTCACCGCGGCCAAGGGTATAGAGAAAGAAAAGTAGTGGTCCCAGGACACATCCCCGGGGGATCTCAACAGAAAGAGGGTGAGAGGAAGAGGTGTAGTGAGATTGAGAGACGGTGAATGTCCAATCAGAGGGGTAAGAGAAGAGCTAAGAAGGAACCAAGTCTGTGATTCCAAGGGAAGAGAGAATTTGTGTAGTGTGCGATCAACTGTATCAATGTCATAGGACAGATCTAGGACGAGGATCCTGGTGTTTTTTTCCCTTCGGGGATTTTTCGGTCGCCGGGCCGTTATTAGCTCCAAGGACCTCGGCCCCATGGACGGTCATTTTGGGTTTGAAGCAGTTTGGAAAGTTATGTATATTTTATATATACATTTTATACAGTTGGAGTTTTAGACATTTTATAGATTTATATATTTATACGTTTTATATGTTGTATGTGTTAATAAACGGCTGCTGTGGCCATTTCAATCCATGTCAGTGATCAGTATAATTTTTGGGTGGGGCCACAAAGCACTGTGTTGGGGGTGGGGGTTCGGTGGAAGAATGGGGGGTTTTGGGCGCAGGGCAAGCTATCTCAGCGGTGCCCTGGGTCATGATTGCTTTATTGTTCTCTGGACAAAACAGAAAAAGATAGATTAGAGCAATAGGGGAATGACAAGAGCAATATATGACAAGATAGTGGGTTAATCTTTTTTCTGCACTGGGGTGTTTCCAGTTTTCTTCACACTTATCAGGTGCTGGTGATAACACTTACACCTCTTTTAGGCCATTGTCAGCCTGGAAGAGAACTGTCAAGCAATCCTCTTACTTTCAGTCTCTTTAACAGCTTGCAGAGGGGAGGTCAGAGAGACAAACCAAGAAGTCATGTACATAGAGGAACTTTACAAAGATTATATGAAAAACCCAACCACCCAATTTAAAAAACAAAAATCCATATAATAGTCAAATATTGTTTGTAAAATATGAAAGATTGATGGTAGTGTAACTTTAAATGCAGCAAATATAAAGAAAGTGGACAACCCTGTTAAGACTCCACATAGTAGTAATTCAGGAGCCAACAGCAATAAACAGGGATCAATTTATGGTTATAAATATTTTGTCAGCAGTGCGCTAAAAGGATATGCTTAGATGCTGCAGAAAGATTCCACAGTAGTCTGCTGGGATATCTGCACCATATAATGCTGATTTTCTTGTAGATTTACCTGCAAACATAGCAGCGTTACAGAACTGAACAGAGAGCTCTGCACTCACCGGATCTGGGGCTCCCAACACATCTCCCTACCTCAACCACCCTCCCCCCTCCCACACACACACAATAACAGCCCCTAAATGGGACCCTCCCGTACAACCCAAGAGGGTCAGCAAGTATGTTCTAGATTGCTTATTTCTGTTGTCTATATATGATCATGAGGGCAGCCATCTTGCTTGAGCTGCTTTTAACAGCATTTAAATAGATGATTTACATCAGTTTCATGGACATAGGGGCCTGTGAATAGGAGCGGACCCATTGACTTCTATAGGAGAGTTTTCTAGGCATGCTCTGTGACCTGGGAAGAAGTCACTGTGCAGGGAGGGGAAAGGGTGTTCTGTGACTATCTTCTATTGTGAATGGAGGATCCTGTGTCATCCATTCACATTGGTGTCACTTTTGAGTTTAATCCTTCCTGTGATGATGATCAGGAAACTTCTGAAAAGTTTTCTCTGCAGAACAAGAAGTGTCAGATTATTATTAGGCCTAGTGACACATTCCCTTTAATTTTGGCCACATATGCACTAGTCTGCCCTAAAAAATATAAAACAACTCCATTGAATTTAATATGGTTGTATCTACGAGTATCCCGTATACTTTGCACCTTTTAATGCAGAGTTTCATCTCTATTTAACTGCAAATGTAGAAGCATTACAGAAGTGAACAGAGAACTCATCTGAACTGGGGCTCCCAACACATCTCCACTGTCTATTCTGTACATCAGGCCTCCAGGCCGGGGCCGGATATGCAAACGCAGCCCGAATGGTACCCCACATGACCCGGCGGCCGTGTCGTCAGGTCAGGGATCGGAGTCGGGAACAGATGCGTGGTTGGCCGTTGGAGCAGTCCCACCCTCCCTCCCAATTAGTGGTTTTCTGGCAGGGGGTGTTATGGAGTTGGTGTAAAAAAGTCTTGGGGTGACTGGTTGTCACAGTGGCTGGCGGGTTTTGGGGTCCTTGGAGTCGGTGGAAAGCATTGGGGGAGTCAGGCTCAGCTTGGCTCCCAGTTTTGGATGGACCAATCTAGTGAAGGTTGGGGCTCCACAGGGCAGAGTCCTTGGGAATGGGTGAGAATGGATAGCCGCCTGAGGTGGCTTTTGGTACCCTGAAGCTGGGGGTTGACGGCTGGGGGTAAAAACTGAGGAGAGAGAAGGAGGAGGAGTTTCGCCAGATTCTGGTTTTGGATGATCACAGCTCCAAGGACCTCAGCTCCAAATTGGTTCATGGATAGTTTGGAAGGTGTTGGAAAGGTTTTGGTAAAGGAGTTAATGGGTTAGAGTAAATAGGTAGTGGAGGTTTTCAGTGCTCATTTGAGTTTAGGTATTTGTTGTTTATTGTCTGTTAATAAAATGGCTGCTGTGGCCAATGTATCAATGTCTTATTAAGGGAATCTGGGGGGGAGAGGGTTTGGTACATTGGTCAAGGAACAGCCGAGGATAGGCGTTGCTCAGGGTCAAGTGAGAACGTCTCATCCAATGTGATTACGGCAGCCCTGTGATTTTTCCTCAAGATGTGAATGAGATTTTTCAAGAAGATATCAACTTTGTTGCTACTCTAATATGCTGCAGATTTTCTACCTGGAACCTACTGTGAAAAATCTGCAGAATATCCACCCAGTGTGTGAACGTATCTAAAAAGAGTAGAAGAAGAACATGGAAGGAAGGCAACAATGCTCTAGACTCTAAAAGAAGACCAGAAATATCTTTGCAATGTCCTGCATTAGTGTAGCATTGATACATTATACTGTACACACTGTATATGCTGTAGAAAATAAAGGGGGGGGCGGCACCGTTGTCTGAATACTTGCCAATGTAGCAGTGCATTTAAATAGACCATCCCTTTAACAGTACATGCAACATAAAAGAAAATGCATGTCATTATTTTTTTCTTGGGGCCATACACCCAGCAATGTTTTGGTTTTAACTGAAAAATATTGGTAAAGGATTCAGTGGAAGCCAAATAATTGCTTGGGGACCTTCCTGTACAACCCAGGAGGGTCAGAAAGTATGTTCTAGATTGCTTATTTCTGTTGTCTATATATGATCATGAAGGCAGCCATCTTGCCTGAGTTGCTTTTAACAACATTTAAATTGATGATCTACAGCAACTCCCATTGACTTCTATAGGAGAGTTTTCTAGGCATGCTCTGTGACCTGGGAAGAAGTCGCTGTGCAGGGAGGGGGAGCTGTGACTATCTCCTATTGTGAATGGAGGATCCTGTGTTATCAATTCCCATTGGTGTCACCTGTCAGTGTAATCCTGCCTGTGCTGATAATGAGGAAACTGCTGAAAAGTTTTCTCTACAGAACAGGAAGGGTCAGACTATTATTAGGCCTAGTGACATATTCCCTTTAATGTTGGCCACATATGCACTAGTCTGCCCTAAAAAATATAAAACAACCCCACTGAATTTAATATGGTTGTATCTACAGGTATCCCGTATACAGGCAGTCCCCGAATTACACCATTCTGACTTACATCTGTCCCCTAGTTACAAACAGAGATTATGGGACATGCTGGCACTTGTAGTTCCGTGTTCCACAGCAGATAGTAGCTGTAAAAGTTCCAGCATGCCACAGCAGCACATGAGGTGAAATCTTCATAACAGGGGCACAGACCGCAAAACAAATGTAAAAACCCTTCCCTGCATGATCCAAAACTAAAAAAAAAACTTTTGTGCTAGAGTTACATTTTAGAAATATACCTGTTCAGACTTACATACAAATTCAACTTAAAGGGGTTTTGCCACAATCTCATTTCACACCTCCTGCAGCCAGCTCCTCAGCTCTGTGTGCTCAGATGTGTGATTTGTTTGAATTGCATATCATGTGACCCAGCAGGATGACATCACCAGGCCTTTCCTCTCACTAGTGAAAGAAGGTCTGTTTATGTATAGAATTATAAGTAGCTACAATGTAGCTCAGAGGTAACATTTTTGCTTTACAGCACAAGGGTCCTTGGTTAAAATCCCTGCAGGAATGTAACTTGTGGATTTTTTTTTCTTCTCTTTATTAATGCACAGACCTGATTGAGATTCCTTTTTTTATTTGCACTGTTTGACTTATTACTAACTAGTCCAAGGGACAAGAGTAGAATGACAGCACCCGGGGTTTGAACACTCAGTAGCTACCTGAGAAGAGAGGTGATGTCTGAGCATGTGCGACCAGGAACTGAGGAGCTCTCAGCCCTGGTCGTATCCCCTGGAGACGAGCTGTAAACAATGGATCTCTAAAGGAGCAGCTAAAACAAAAACAGTGCAGAATTTTTAATAACGATGAATGGAGCAAATGTTTATTATTTAATTTTCAAACTTCTGACGTCAATCTTATTTCGTGGCAAAACCCCTTTAAGAACAAACCTACAGTCTCTATCCGTTCGTAACCCGGGGACTGCCTGTACTTTGGGTAAATAGTGTTCTGCATGTAGTAAAACCCATACTTCAAAATTTCTTCAAGTTGGGTCTCCATCACACTAGCGTACCTGACCTTTAGTTCTAGAAGAACAGAGGAAAGTTTCTTATTTCTCCTGATGAGATCAATCTAGTTTTTCACAAATAGACAGAAAATTCACAGAACAAATACGTGTGAGTCGTGAGGAGCCGATTCTGAAAGTCTGATCCCTTAAGCATTTTTTATGGGCTTCGGATTTTAGTAAAAATGGTCTTATCATAATTTAATATGGTTGCAAATAATCATATTGTATGAAGACACCGGAAAGGTTTTCTGGCTTATCCGAGCCGCTCTGAATGACGAGCTAGTAATTAAATTATCAATCTTCACTGGAAACCGAACAAGCATGTCAGACCTCTCCTGTGTCTCCAGAAGATATGAGCATGTGTGGATATATATTAAATTCAACGGAGACACTTTTCCCAGAACTACTATGAAATGACATTGCTTTTGAGATCTCACAATACAAACGGGAAAGCGGAGAGTGTTTCTGGGATGAACACAGATTGCTGTGACAGGGGAATGAGAAAGCAAGTCCAATATCGCAGGTCCAGGCCAATCACAGCACATCATGTCAGCAGTATACGCTCATGAGACATCTCTATACGGAGCTATTAGTGTCAGTCAGCTCGACCCAGCTGCAACATGTGTTTTGTGTTTCATCTTTGATTTATAGTATTCCCATTCATGATATTGGGATCTGCACAAACGTGGAAATGGCCTCTTGTCGGGCTTAATCAAAGGGCACAAAGCATGAAAGTCTGTTTGTTTGGTTTGACTCAGTGAGTCAGCATAGTCCTTAAGCATAGTCCTTCAGGAGTTCACTTTACCCAACATCTAGAAGGAGTTACAAAGTTTCCTCAAGACCATGGGGACCATGGTTTACGTTGACTGGTTTTCTACATGTAAATCCATTTAACAAAGAGTAGGACAACGCTCAGAATATTGATCTTTATGGTGAGGTACATCCTTGCAGAAACATCTTACAACGTCTTAGCAATCTTAGTGATCCTGTGGATATTCCTTGAACGTGTGGTAAGGGAATACTTGTTTAATCTTCTATGAAGAAAATGCATTTGAAATGTTGGTATGTTTGAGTTCATTCACTTGGTCTGGGAAAATAGTAAAATACTTGGTAAAACTGCCACTGCAGGAAAAAACATACAAAAAATGGGACATTACTTACTCAAAAAACGCCACAATTTTTGGGCCGTATTCACAGCTCAATGGCTGAACGAGACTGAACCCAGTAGCAGGCAACTCTGGCCTTTATGCTAACTGGGAAAAATTGACAGGGGCAGCTAATTACAGAGCAAAAGCTCACATACCCCACTGATAGGGGAACAATTAGATGATAAAAAACTGCACATCAACTTAACACCTGTTCACACCAGCATGCAGAAAAGCCACAGTATAATGCATGGGGAGATTGCACAGATGCAAAAATACCAATAGAACAACCACTCATATACCCTCAGTGCATGAGGGGGGTGGTTTCTGGTACTACAATTGCATACAAATAAGGTAATACAGAAGGGTTCCATTATACTGTGGCTTTTCTGCATGCTGGTGTGAACAGGTATTAAGTTGGTGTGCAGTTTTTTATCATCTAATTGTTCCCCTAGCAGTGGGGTATGTGAGCTTTTGCTCTGCAATTAGCTGCACCTGTCAATTTCTCCCAGTTAGCATAAAGGCCAGAGTTGCCAGCTTCTGGGTTCAGTTTAGTCCAGCAATTGAGCTGTGAACATGGCCCAAAAACTGCTACTGCCTCAAATTTGAGAATATAAGTCGACAATAGACATAAGGGATTAACTTTTAGGATGTAGGGAAAGGTAAAGAGGACTATTACCAAATACATTGCTGTTTTGATTTTACTTTGTTCAGGAGATAAAGGAGATTTTATCTACTGTTAGTGTATATAGGTTTCTCTAGGTTACCGACCACTTCTCTCTGATATCTCTCCGATCTGATTGCTGCATGCTGTCGTTGGCCGAGTCTTCTCTAGCACAGTAGCTTGTTTACCTAAGCTAATGTCAAGTTTTAATCCTAATGTTCTGCAACCTTTTTGAACTACAGTTTACAATCCTCCAGCCTTCATCTCAAGAGTCTGAAGCTGGCTGTGGCTCTGTTGAGCAGCATGGTGAGGCACCCACTTTAACTTTAGCAACGAATGTCAGGCAGCTGCTGCCAAGGACAATAAAATCCCGGGATGTAAGAGGGACACAGATGGACATGACAAAAACACAATTTCGCCTTTATGAAATCAATAACGAGGCTACATAGAATATTGTGTTTAGTTTTGGGCACTTGTGTACAAGAAGGAATTAGCTGTGTAGGGGAATGTTCACACAGCGTACTGGCAGGATGTACTTTGGCTATTAATTGCGTTAAAGTATGCCCTGCAAATACGGTAAAATCATAGTCAAACGCATCCAGTCATGCACCAAAAGTGTGGTGCGTGTTTGGATTTGGTTTCTGTGCCGCAGAAACACACCCCATAGTAAAATAGGGCGTCTTCTGCATAAAACGGATCAAATATTGACATGACAATTCTTTGAACGGATCCGAAAGACGCATGTGAAACACACATTGGAGATCACTCATCTGAACGCTGATGCGTGTTTTACATTGAAAGCAATGTAAATCACACTGCACATTGTTAGATGCGTATGTGGGTCCATTTTGGGGCTGAAACATGGATCCAAACCTGTATCTAAAACATGTGTGAACAGACCCTTATAAGTCAGGATTCTTTGCTGTAAAAGCAATTATTCTGTGAACCTTTTAGGCTGTTGGGATGGTTGATGTTTTGAGACTGTTCAACCAGTTTCTGAATGGGCCATTTTCCCCCCAGGCACATATTAATTTTATTTAATACACACGGGTTTGAATACTACAATGCTTTCTTGCACTTGATTATTCTACAAATTTTTCGCCTTTTTTCTGTGATACATAAAGATTTATTTTTATGCCATTTTTATATTAGTTTTTTATTTATTAATAAGACTGAAAATTTAAAAAAAATTATTTGAACCGTAAAAGTGGAGCTAAAAAAGTTTTTTAATTCATTCACTTTTCCATTATGGACGTTTATAAATAGGTTTGCACTTTGGGCCATTTGTGTTCTTTTTAATAATATTTTAAATTTTGTACGTGTTTTTTTTTAGATAATTTTACATATTGTGCCCCCATAAGGTTAGAAAAAGAGCTGATATGTTAGCTTCAGTAACAGTGGATACGCAGCCCTTGAAGTCACTGCAGAGCTGATCCAGGTCTGATCTAGGTCATGCAGTTACCGAGCTGGAAGGCTTCCTCCCTTTCTGTATATACATTGAGTGCTGTATATACAATGATTGAGAAGACAGGAATAGTAATAAACCATCCCTGCCTTCTCAGTGGAGAGCCTGGCTGCCATTTTCCACTTTCAAAGCTTCCCAATCAGTGTGAAGCTGTGCAATCTGCACAAGTGTTCCAGAACGTCGGTGCCGAGTTAGATAACCACCGCCCAGAAGTTTATGGTCAACGGGCGGTTATTATCTTATTAAGAGGGGCCTAAATGCTTTTCTTGATTGATATAACATCATACATTGTGTGTACTAGAGAACTAGAGATGATAGAGGGATAGTTCATTGATAGAGGGATTTATTCTGATTTTTGGAGACAGAAAAGGATTTTCTCCCGCCTAATAAGAGGCAATTGGCAACTCTCTCATAGAGATTTTTGCCTTCCTTAAGTTCAACAATGTAAGAACTACTGTCGTAGCAACTGTGGGGCCTGCCACCACAGGGGGCCAAGCACATCCAGCCCCAGAACTCCTCGGCCAACCGCCCCAAGCATTCAGAGGCAGGGCCTGGGAATCGAGGGCATGTGCCCTCAATTCCCAGGACTGTGTGGTCTTAGCAGAGCAGAGTGCTGCTGGTGCTCTGCTCCGCTATTCAGTCTGGTAGGCCTAAGGCCTTAGGCCTACCCGTTCAAGGTTCCTCGTTTTCTTGCAAGTCCCTACACTAACCATTCACAGAAAAGTTACAGAAAAATGGGACATTATTTACTCAAAAATACAAACAAAGGCCATACTTACAGCTCAATGACTGGGAAATAGACTGAACCCAGCCTGCGTACACTGGTATCTACCACTACATGGTCTTTGTATGGAGGTAATATACAGTCTGCAGAGGCTATGTTCACTGGTACCTTCCACATTTTGGTCACTATATGGTGTTAATATTGGTCTTTGTATGTTGACCTTTGTTTAGTAATAGTGTAGGGGTATTATTCGTCACTATGTGGTGGTAATTTGTGGTCGTGTTGTGGTGATATAATCTGTTCCTTATGTAGTAGAGTTATTGGTAATGTTGGTCTTGGTACAGTGGGATTTGTTTGGTAGCAGTATGATGGTGCTATGTATGTTGAGGTATTTGCTCCTTGTATTATCTAATTGCATAACTATTATTAAAAGGTTCCGGTAAATGTTGGTGGTAGGGAGGAGGTTTGGGGGCATTCAAAAGTTTGCTATGGGGCCCAGGCTTCTCTAGTTATGCAGCTGGGAGAAAGATAATCATGCAGGTCTTATGAGACCAAGAGAAATCACCTACATATATTTAGCAAAATGCTCATCTTAGTTAGAGTGGTCACATTTAATACCTGTGGTTTTGGGTATGGTTAAAGGAATTCTGTGGAGACCTGTTATTTTATGACTAGTTACTATGTAAAATAAACAAATAAAAATGCAGAAATAACAGTAAAAACTTTACAAATTAGAAATGGTATATGTTGTATAGACAAACTCAAGCATTTTGATGTAATCATACACTGTGGAGAGAGGGCCCCTGAAAGGGGTGTGTGTGAAACACCCCTAAAAATCAGAACACATAATGGAGGAATACTAAAGATAAGCAGTAAATCTATGTCCCAATACAGTGTGTGAACTACTCACAAGCACTATTATATTGCATAGCATCGCCTTGTCAGATCTTTCTCCTCACTGGGCAGAGCTACAGTTGCTAGGCGCGCTGTTTGAAAACTACATATCCCACAAAAGCCTGATTCCTCCCAGCTGAGCTGTAGGTTTTGTATACTGTACTATATACACACCAAATTTATATACTGTATATATAAACACACACTTTTATTTGAAGTAGTCCCCTTTCTACACTGCAGAGCTATCCCTCACATGTCTGACAGGCTGACTACGGCACACATGCTCAGTTATGTTAGTCAGCCTAACCAGTAACTCAGAGTCCAACCTACTGCTGTCCACTGCATTCTAGGACATGTTTCTGCACAGGAAGGAGCCCGGCAGCCATTTTCCTCTGCTATAATGATTATACCCTAGACAAAACAAGCAAACTTTTCTAATTAAAGTTATTTGGGCATTTTTTCATTACAACATGTAGTTTATATATTTATTTTTCTTCTTTTCCCTCAGAACTCCTTTAAGAAATATGAAGATCATTCTGTCTCACTAAAAACTCTGTGACTTTTCTGTTGCTATATTCCTTACCAGCTCATTTAGGTTGTGTAGTGCTAGTGTCACAAGGAATACCTGAAAGGTGAGGTGAATCCCCTGGTTGCACTTGGATTTCGAGCATGGTTACACTGTCGAACAAAGTCTAAGAAGCTCCCTAGTCTTCACCCTATACAAGGATCTGGTCTTCACTGAAGGGGACTCCTAGATTTTTACCCTTAACGTAGTTTGTAGTCGCAAAACCTGGCACTCTAGTATGTGGTACAAATGGATCTGGATATATAGGTGTTTGAACAGGGAATATATCAGGACAGAAAGAATTAGGGCTTGTCCCCTCGGCAGGTCTTTCACTCGGTTTTACAGACGGTTTTCGGATTTGAAAACCGACTGTAAACTGTCAACCTTTTTAATGTCATATATATTGAATTGGTCCCCTTTTTTCAAGGCAAAATATATATACTGAGTCCTGTATTCGGTTCACAGAGGCAGGCTCTCCAACCCTGCTAGTAATGCTTACAAATAGTTATAGTGGAACCAAAATAAAATTTTAATACTTTAATCAATCTTCTTAAAAAGTTACACGACATTAATCCGTGCTATACAGAATGTCAGACAATACGACAAAGTTATGGGATGCTCAGTCTTTAGTTGCGGCCATCCAGGCCGTTCAATGCATCAGTCCATTGATAGCTCCGTTAGTAGCTCACACCACGAGGAGCTGGAGACGCCGAACATCAGAGCGGACGGAAACGCACAGCGACGTTTCGGGGAGAGCTCCTCCCCTTCCTCAAGCATATCCGTCATAGAGTACCACCTCCTTAAAAAGGTAAGTAGAGAATAGATAAAACCATTAACCCTTTCACAACACATTATAAAATCATCTTAAGATTAAAACATTCATTTAATCCTTTCGGGGCAAGTGTTTCTAACACGGCTATCCAGTAAGCTTCTCTTTTTAGTAGCCGATCGGTAACTAGTGATTTGTCGCCAACCCATATTTTTTCTAAGACGCACCACCGTACTTCACACACATCATGTCGGGCTTCAAAAAAGTGTCTTGCCACGGTGGTCTCGCCATAGGATTTTGTTTCTATTTTCTCATTTTTTTCATTGGTCCCCTGTCTTTTCCTTGATCTAATCGCAGATTTATGTTCATTAATTATGATTTTAACCGCTCTTGCGGTTTTTCCAACATAGACAAACCCACAGGGGCATTTAAACATATAGATAACGCAATCACTGTCGCAAGTATGGAACCCTTGGATTTTAATAGAATATCCTTTTAATGGATGTTGAATAGTATCTCCCTTAATTATATTGGTACAATTCTGGCATTGTAGACAGGCAAATGTGCCTGACCGTGTGCTTTGAAACAAAGTTTGTTTCCTCAATACTTGTGGTTTCTTTATATCGGACGATACTAATTCTTGACCTAAAGTTCGCCCTTTGCGATAGATTAACCGGGGGGGATCTCTAAACAGATGGCCATACTTACTATCGTTACTTAATATTTTCCTGTGTTTAAGAATTGCTTGTTTCACTAATCCCGCTTGTCGGTCATACACTGAGATAAAATTGAATCGTTTATCTTGACTTTGACTATTTTTATTTTTAGATTGTAGTAGTTCTTCCCTGGGGACAGATAGCACTTCCAACCCTACTTTTTGTAGCTTCTCCCTATCAGATCCTCTAGTACTAAATTTTTCAATTAATTTATTCATAGCTATTAAATAGTCATCATCATTGGAGCAAATTCTTCTAGCTCTTACAAACTGGGAACGGGCTATTCCCCTAAACACTTGGGGAGCATGTTGCCTTTTACGATGGAGGATGTTATTGCGATCTGTTTCTTTAAAGTACAGAGAAGTGTGTAATGTATCACCCTCCCTCCGTACAAGGACATCTAAATATGGTATGGTAACTAAATCCTTCGTTAATGTAAATTGTATCAATGGATGTACCTGATTAAGATATTCAACAAAGTCCTCAAGACGGGACTCTGACCCAGTCCATAAAAGAAAAACATCATCGACATAACGAAACCAGGTCATTATGTTACTCGAAAAATCAGAAGCATATACATACTGTTTTTCAAAATACATCATGTACAAATTAGCATAGCTTGGAGCCACCAGGGACCCCATGGAGGTCCCCTGTAGCTGCAAGTACAGTTGATCACCAAATCGAAAATAATTTTCAGACAGGACCAGGTCCAAGTTGCATCAAGAAGGCAATTTTTTCATTAGTTAAGGGGGCATCTTGACCAAGTGTTTCCCTTACTGCAATCTTGCCGTCATCAAAAGGGATATTAGTGAAAAGAGACTTAGGGCGAAATGTATGAACGGGCTTTACACCTGTTTTCAGGCGTATTCTGCGCCTCACCGGCTCGAATCCGCTGTCGGACGCAGGGATGCGGTGTTACGCACAGCGTTCGCCACTTTCGGCTGTGCCTCACATGAAGGGGCAGGCAATGGGCGCGGTGTGGGCACGCTGTAGGCGTTCCGCGGCGGGACGCGGCGCGCTCGAAAACTCCGAGGCATGTACGATCGCGAGTCGGCAAAGTGCGGCGCAATGCAGCGCTCGCCAGCTCCGACAGGCAGACCTGGTGGATTTTGGTCTAAATGCTCCGGCGGCGGCGAAGTGAAGCGAGAACGGAACATGTGAGGAAACATAGAAGATCGCAAAAGAAATCTCGCCGCTCAGCCCCATGCGGCATGGAGTATTATTCCAAAAAATCGCCTTTATAAAGGCGTAAAACATTCTCAGAAAAAGAGCTCAAACATAAAAAATAATAAAAAAAAATCACTTTCCAAATATCTAGAACGGTGCAATATCAAGAATTAGGATATTGGAAATTGCCGGGAAATACAGTAATTCCAATTCTGAAAGCTATTCTCATTGGTTGGCATAAACCAGCCAATCAGAATAGGAGCGACAGTGAACCATTAAAACCTATGAAGAACTATTGACCAATCAAAATCAGAGGCGGGACAGTTCAAAATACAGTAAAAATACAGAAAAGAGCTGATTGGTTGAGCTAGCGGGGGCTTGGCTATCTCGGCCAATCAGAATAGGAGCGACAGGGACCCATTATAACCTATGGAGAAATATAGACCAATCAAAGGCGGGACAGTTCAAAATACAGTAAAAATACAGAAAAGAGCTGATTGGTTGAGCTAGCGGGGGCTTGGCTATCTCGGCCAATCAGAATAGGAGCGACAGGACCCATTAAAACCTATGGAGAAATATTGACCAATCAAAATAAAAGGCGGGACAGTTCAAAATACAGTAAAAATGCAGAAAAGAGATGATTGGTTGAGCTAGCGGGGGCTTGGCTATAACAGCCAATCAGAGCGTGAGCTACTTCTCCCATTGTAGTCTATGGAGAGATCGGCGCAATGCAATCTTGGCGCTCTGTGCCATGTGGCATGGAGTATGAATAAAAAAATCATTTTTATTAAGTGTAAAACATTATCAGATAAAGAGCTGAAACCTTCTCTTAAAATAAATCAGTTAAATCCCTAACAACGCGTTTGTCGCCGAGAACGGCGCTACATAAGGCATTGCAATATAGAGAATTGCCGGGAAATACAGTAATTCAAATTGTTTAAGCTCTTCTCATTGGTCGGCATAAACCAGCCACAACTTCTGTAGTCTTATCATTTGATTTCGGCAATGTACAGTTTTATTCCAGATTGAATTAGAAAACCCATAAGAGCGTCGCTCGCTCTCCCATTGGTCCAAATAACGGCGCCTCTTTTAAGTTAGCCAATCCCAAACAGAGCTCGCTCTGCATTTCTTTTCCCATAGAACTCTATGAGAAAGTAGCTTGCGCTCTGATTGGCCGGAATAGCTAAGCCCCCGCTAGCTCAACCAATCAGCTCTTTTCTGCCTTTTTACTGTATTTTAAACTGCCCCACCTTTGAACATGATTGGTCAATATTTCTCCATAGGTTATAATGTGTCCCTGTCGCTCCTATTCTGATTGGTCAATACTCCTCCATAGGTTTTAATGGGTCACTGTCGCTCCTATTCTGATTGGCTGGTTTATGCCGACCAATGAGAAGAGCTTAAACAATTTGAATTACTGTATTTCCCGGCAATTCTCTATATTGCAATTCCTTATGTAGCGCCGGTCTCGGCGACAAACGCGTTGTTAGGGATTTAACTGATTTATTTTTAGAGAAGGTTTCAGCGCTTTATCTGATAATGTTTTACACTTAATAAAAATGATTTTTTTATTCATACTCCATGCCGCACGGCGCAGAGCGCCGAGATTGCATTGCGCCGATCTCTCCATAGACTACAATGGGAGAAGTAGCTCGCGCTCTGATTGGCTGGGATAGCCAAGCCCCCGCTAGCTCAACCAATCAGCTCTTTTCTGCCTTTTTACTGTATTTTGAACTGTCCCGCCTTTGATTTTGATTGGTTCTAACTTCTCCATAGGTTATAATGGGTCCCTGTCGCTCCTATTCTGATTGGTCAATAGTTCTCCATAGGTTTTAATGGGACACTGTCGCTCCTATTCTGATTGGTTGGTTTATGCCGACCAATGAGAAACGCTTACAGAATTTGAATTACTGTATTTCCCGGCAATTTCGAATATCCCAATTCCCGATGTAGCGCCGGTCTCGGCGACAAACGCGTTGTTAGTGATTTTATTAATGTATGTTTATAGAAGGTTTCAGCTCTTTTTCAGAGAATATTTTACACTTAATAAAAATGATTTTTTTTATCATAGTCCATGCCACACTACGCTGAGCGCATAGATTTCATTGCCCCGATCTCTCCATAGACTACAATGGGACAAGTAGCTCGCCGTCTGATTGGCTGGGATAGCCAAGCCCCCGCTAGCTCAACCAATCAGCTCAGTTCTGCATTTTTACTGTATTTTGAACCTTCCCGCCTTTGAATTTGATTGGTCAATAGTTCTCCATAGGTTATAATGGGTCCCTGTCGCTCCTATTCTGATTGGCTGAGCTAGCCAAGCCCCCGCTAGCTTAACCAATCAGCTCTTTTCTGCATTTTTACTGTATTTTGAACTGTCCCACCTTTGAATTTGATTGGTCAATTCTTCTCCATAGGTTTTAATGGTTCACTGTCGCTCCTATTCTGATTGGTTGGTTTATGCCGACCAATGAGAATAGCTTACAGAATTTGAATTACTGTATTTCCCGACAATTTTCAATATCCAAATTCCCGATGTTGCGCCGTTCTAGATTTTTGGACAGTGATTTTATTTATGTATTTTTTTAGTAGGATTGAGCTCTTTTTCAGAGAATGTTTTAAACCTTTCTTAAAGGCGATTTTTTTATTCATACACCGCACGGACATCCTTAATGATTTCTCGCTGTTTTCCAGCCTGTCTCGAATCGGAAGACATGCTAGGCGCAGTCCCGCACAGCGCCTAAGTCGCGCACTGCGCCCCACACACTGGCGAGGCGCGGTGGACTTTTCCCCGCATGTATGATCGCACCTCCTCGGACGGCGAATATTAGGCGCAGTCCCGCACTGCGCCTAAGTGCCGCACTGCGCCTCACACACTGGCGAGGCGCGGCGGACTTTTCCCCGCATGTATGATCGCACTACCTCGGGCGGCGAATGTTAGGCGCAGCCCCGCACTGTGCCTAAGTCCCGCACGGCGCCTCAAACACTGGCAAGGCGCGGCGGACTTTACACCGCATGTATGAGCGCACCTCGGCACCGACATACATGAGGCGCAAATTCCGCCGGAAAACTAGCGGAAACGTGCGCTCTGACGTGGCGAGAATCATACATGTCGCCCTTAATGTCAAGTGTGCACACCCATGTGACTGTAGTACAGTTGACATCTTGAATAGCTCTAAGAAATTTGCCCGTGTCTTGTAATATTGATGGTTCTTTTTTGATGAATGGTTGGTGATACATATCGATGTAAGCTGATAGTGGTTCCAGGAGAGAATCTATGCCCGAGATGATAGGGCGTCCTGGGGGCCTGTCTAGGGATTTATGAATTTTTGGGACAATATAGAAGATAGGGACCCGTGGGTTATTCTTCATGAGGACGTTTTTCTTGCATTGAAATAATATTTTTATCTAATGCCTCTTGTAACAAATCTTGTATCTTATGAGACAGAGTAGTTGTAGGGTCTTCACTGAAGGGTCTATAAATCTGCGTGTCCTGTAGCTGGGTATAAGCCTCCTGCAGGTATGGTTGTACATCCATCAATACAGTGGCCCCTCCCTTGTCCGCTTTCTTTATAATGATCAAATTGTCCTCTTTAAGTTCTTTGATAGCTGTTCTCTCTTTTCTAGTTAAATTCTTATTTACCTGTTTAGAAATAGAGGACCATTTTTCAGATACTTCTTTTGTTACAAGTTGCTGAAATACCTCCAGTGATGCCGATTTCACATCGGGATCAAACTGTGTATTCCTCTTCAATTTCTTAGAAAATTGTTTAATCTCGCTCCCTTCAGAACTGGACTTATCCTGGAAAAACATCTTATGTTTCTACAAAATCTATAGAAATCTACAGTAAAGTCAAACAGTCTCATTTCGTTTTCCGGTACAAAATTCAAACCTTTGTCAATAAGATCCCGTTGAGCCAGAGTCAGTTCTTTAGAGGAAATATTTAAGATTAGTGTAGATTGTTTTTCTTGCTATTCCTCGCCAGTCTTTTTCCTGTATTTTCCTTTGGCAATCTCTGAAGACCCGCATCTTCTCCTGTTGAAGTTTTTTCTAAAAAATCTTTTTGCACATCTTCTTGACGGGCATTTGGAATATTTCTTCCACTTGAACCTGAACACCGATCCAGACGACAAAGATTTAGAGTCATGCCTTATCTGTTGATTATGTCGAGGTCGACGCTGGACTCGTCTCTCTTCAGACCATGTATACACACGGTTTGCTGCATAGTCTTTTGTGTCTCTTTCAATTTTCCTGAGCTTGTTCTGGAGTAAGGTTTGCTTTAATTTCTCCATATTAGCCTTCAACTCAGCATTCATTCTATTGAATTCATCAATCGCCGTGTTACTTTTGAAATCACTTTCCAATTTCTTTATATCGCCTTGGACCTGATTAATCGCAGTCTGCAGATGCTGTATAGACAAAATCATTAGATCCATAGAATAGCGGTTACTTATGGCGAACCAACTTTCCTTGTATCCACTTTTGTCTGGTAGTAATATTGGTTGCAAATTACTACGTAAACCACGGGGAATACCGGCAGCTTTCACATATTCTGTTTATGCTGTAGCATGGGAGGTGAGACTCAGTTCTTTCCTTTTTAATTGCTCCAACTTGCGTGGATAATTAACACAGGTATCCTCCCTGCTTGTATTCCACATTAGCCCTGCTGATTCAGATTGTTGTAAAAACTTCAACAGGAGAAGATGCGGGTCTTCAGAGATTGCCAAAGGAAAATACAGGAAAAAGACTGGCGAGGAATCGCAAGAAAAACAATCTACACTAATCTTAAATATTTCCTCTAAAGAACTGACTCTGGCTCGACGGGATCTTATTGACAAAGGTTTGAATTTTGTACCGGAACAAGAAATGAGACTGTTTGACTTTACTGTAGATTTCTATAGATTTTGTAGAAACATAAGATGTTTTTCCAGGATAAGTCCAGTTCTGAAGGGAGGGAGATTAAACAATTTTCTAAGAAATTGAAGAGGAATACACAGTTTGATCCCGATGTGAAATCGGCATCACTGGAGGTATTCCAGCAACTTGTAACAAAAGAAGTATCTGAAAAATGGTCCTCTATTTCTAAACAGGTAAATAAGAATTTAACTAGAAAAGAGAGAACAGCTATCAAAGAACTTAAAGAGGACAATTCGATCATTATAAAGAAAGCGGACAAGGGAGGGGTCACTATAGTGATGGATGTACAGACATACCTGCAGGAGGATTATACCCAGCTACAGGACACTCATATTTATAGACCCCTCAGTGAAGACCCTACAACTGCTCTGTCTCATAAGATACAAGATTTGTTACAAGAGGCATTAGATAAAAATATTATTTCAATGCAAGAAAAACAGGTCCTCATGAAGAATAACCCACGGGTCCCTATCTTCTATATTGTCCCAAAAATTCATAAATCCCTAGACAGGCCCCCAGGACGCCCTATCGTCTCGGGCATATATTCTCTCCTGGAACCACTATCAGCTTACATCGATATGTATCTTCGACCATTCATCAAAAAAGAACCATCAATATTACAAGACATGGGCCAATTTCTTAGAGCTATTAAAGATGTCAACTGTACTACCGTCACATGGCTGTGCACACTTGACATTAAGTCTTTTTTCACTAATATCCCTTTTGATGACGGCAAGATTGCAGTAAGGGAAACACTTGGTCAAGATGCCCGCTTAACTAATGAAAAAATTGCCTTCTTGATGCAACTCTTGGACCTGGTCCTGTCTGAAAATTATTTTCGATTTGGTGATCAACTGTACTTGCAACTTCAGGGGACCTCAATGGGGTCCCCTGTGGCACCAAGTTACGCTAACCTGTACATGCTGTATTTTGAAAAACAGTATGTATATGCTTCTGATTTTTCGAGTAACATAATGACCTGGTTTCGTTATGTCGATGATGTTTTTCTTTTATGGACTGGGTCAGAGTCCCGTCTTGAGGACTTCGTTGAACATCTAAACCAGGCACATCCATTGATACAATTTACATTAACAAAGGATTTAGTCACCATACCATATCTTGATGTCCTTGTACGGAGGGAAGGTGATACATTACACACTTCTCTGTACTTTAAAGAAACAGATCGCAATACCATCCTCCATCATAAAAGTCAACATACTCCCCAAGTGTTTAGGGGTATAGCCCGGTCCCAGTTTGTAAGAGCTAGAAGAATCTGCTCCAATGATGATGACTATTTAATAGCTATGAATAAATTAATTGAGAAATTTAGTACTAGAGGATATGATAGGGAGGAGCTACAAAAAGTAGGGTTGGAAGTGTTATCTGTCCCCAGGGAAGAACTACTACAATCTAAAAATAAAAATAGTCAAAGTCAAGATAAACGATTCAATTTTATCTCAGTGTATGACCGACACGCGGGATTGGTGAAACAAGCAATTCTTAAACACTGGAAAATATTAAGTAGCGATAGTAAGTATGGCCATCTGTTTAGAGATCCCCCCCGGTTAATCTATCGCAAAGGGTGAACTTTAGGTCAAGAATTAGTATCGTCCGATATAAAGAAACCACAAATGTCGAGGAAACAAACTTTGTTTAAAAGTACACGGTCAGGTACATTTGCCTGCCTACATTGTCAGAATTGTACCAATAGAATCAAGGTAGATACTATTCAACATCCATTAAAAGGATATTCTATCAAAATCAAAGGGTTCCATACTTGCGACAGTGATTGCGTTATCTATATGTTAAAATGCCCCTGAGGGTTTGTCTATGTTGGACAAACCGCAAGAGCGGTTAAAATCAGAATTAATGAACATAAAGCTGCGAAGAGACCAAGGAAAGGACAGGGGACCAATGAAAAAAATTAGAAAATAGAAACAAAATCCTATGGCGAGACCACCGTGGCAAGACACTTTATTGAAGCCCGACATGATGTGTGTGAAGTACGGTGGTGCTTCTTAGAAAAAATGTGTGCCGGTAAAAAATCACTTGTTACCGATCGTTTACTAAAAAGAGAAGCTCACTGGATAGCCGCTTTAAAAACACTTGCCACGAAAGGACTAAACGACTGTTTTAATCTTAAGATGTTTTTGTAATGTGTTGTAAAAGGGTTAATGGTTTTATCTGTTCTCTACTTACCTTTTTAAGGAGGTGGTACTCTATGACGGATATGCTTGAGGAAGGGGAGGAGCTCTCCCCGAAACGTCGCTGTGCGTTTCCGTCCGCTCTGATGTTCGGCGTCTCCAGCTCCTCGTGGTGTGAGCTACTAACGGAGCTATCAATGGACTGATGCATTGAACGGCCTGGATGGCCACAACTAAAGACTGAGTATCCCATAACTTTGTCGTATGGTCTGACATTCTGTATAGCATGGATTAATGTCGGTGTAACTTTTTAAGAAGATTTATTAAAGTATTTAAATTTTATTATGGTTCCACTATAACTATTTGTGAGCAACCTATTTAATGTCACCCCATTTACATTGATTTAAATTTTTCACCGGCCGTTTTTTTTATACCGCCAGCATTCCTAAAAACTTAGAACATGTTCATTCTTCCGCATGGTTTTCGGGCAGAAGATGAACATGTCAGTGGTTGAGGGGGACGGTGAATCCGCAAACCTTGGATGGAACCGTCCCCCAAAACCAAGTACAAGATGTTAAAATACCGGACGGATTCTTTAAATCAGATTACGGCCGGTATTTTAACCTGCCGTGTGGACACACCCTTAGATTATTATGGTTTACTGACCAAAGGTCAAAACAGGCAGCAGACAAGGGGGATAACCACAAACAAGCTTGTTCAGAACCAAACAGTCACCAAGTAAATATACTGTACTATTGTGATACACTATCTGGAACCTACATTATTGTTTAGGCAGAAAGCCATATGGGATAGTCCTTTTAAATAAGGCATAAAGTGCAGGCATAGGTGAAAGAGGAAACTAGCATTGCACACCAAGGACTAGTGCACGTTCACACTTAACAAACCACGGAACCCAATACTTGTAGTGGTGCAAATGTCAAGGAGCACAGGGGACTAGGATAGAATGATGCTTGAAGCTGAGTACAGGGCAATTGCAGCGACTTTGAATGGTAAGTAGCTGCATAACAGTTATACAGCTTGCACAGAGGCCCTAGGTACAGTTTGTGTTCAGATATGTACACAAAATCTAAAAAAGCTGAAAGAGCCTAAATATCCCTATGGTTTCCAAAAACATCACGTAAATCAACAAAAACAATAGTTAATAAAGTCATGAATGCTATTAAAGCCAGCTACTGGCTGATGCACAGACTGTGAAGTACTAATAGATGATGTTCTTACTGAGCTGAATAAAGGGGGAAGGAGCAGGAAAAGTAGTAATCATAAGATTCATTACATGCAAAGAACACTATATTATAAAAGATGGAAGAGTAGGTTATAGAAAAGGAAAGATAAGAGACAAATTGTGTTGGGGAAGAAGGTAATAGTAATAAATGATGTCTAGAGTCTTCCTCTCATAAAGATGTGATACAACAATATCATTTACCATCAATGGGCAGTGGAAGACTATAGCAAAGCAACATGGGGAGAGAAAAAATGAGTTGTGAGGAAGAAAAAATAAAACATTTTCAAAGCTATTAGCACCTTGAGGAGCACACGTTTAATGAAATGTCAAACATATTTTTGACACAAAAAGAAATAATCTTTGTAACTGGGTTTGATTACAAATTTTCAAGCATTTGCCTTTTTCAGCTTCCATGTATGAGAACATGCTACAGAATGCTGTCCATTCTATCAGACGGGTTCGGTCTCAAGTCTTCTCCTGAATGATCATCTAAGCCCAGTTCTGATCAAATCAAAGGGTCCATTCATTGTCTGAATGATTCTGGAAAGAATAAAAACTGACAAGTCTAAAAAAAAAAGGAAAAGTGTTATTGCTCTCCTTAAAGAAATAAAATAAGTGTTGGAGATATAATACCTTATAATAGCAAATTAAAATTAATGATGTTAAATAGCAAGCTTTCACAACAGATTAGGTCCCTTTATCTTGCATGTGGTTCTGAAGTGGTGTGTGGGTTTCTTTGAGATGCCTAGTGATAACATACTTACCAACCCTCCCGGATTGTGCGGGAGGGTCCCGCAAATGTGGGTCTCCTCGCACCCCCTCAGAAGAGTTGGTAAAGCCTCCCACAGCCAAAAGTCTGCAGGGGTTCTTTAAGATAAGCGGTACCATAGTAATATCATGGGACACTTCTCCACTATTGCTGTGGGGGGTGGTTTGTGTAGCTAGACTATAAAAGTCTAGCTGGGAAGCGCACACAGTCTTTTTGGGAAGTGCGTGCTCCCTGGGAAGATTGTGACTTGATAGGTACTGTACTTACCTGCTTTCCGCTCCTCACTCCTGTCCTGTTTCCGGCGACCCACGTCTTCAGTCTCCTGAAGGGGCATCAAAATGATCAAAAAGTTGCATATTCAAATTGGTACCGATAAAAGCTAGACCTCGCTTCTCAAAGAAAGCGAACCATCACACGTGCTGCAAAGCAGTTTTTTTTACAAAAAGAAATAAAAACTTTATAAATTTGTTATTGTCTGAATAGAACTGACCTGCAGAATACAGAGAGCATGTAATATATACCGGAGAGTGAATAACCACTAAACCCCAAGAAAAAAATGGCACAGTTGAAGTTTTTTAATATACCACCCATTTTTTGCATTTTCCAGTACACTATATAGTAGGATCAATGGTACCAGCACAAAAATACATCTTGCCCCATGAAAAATAAGCCCTCAATCATTTATGTAGATGGAAAAACAAAGAACTTATGGTTCGTAGCGGAGTGAGGAAAAACACGAAAAAGAAAATCCGAAAATAACTGCGTCATTAAGGGATTAATCATTTGGGCTTTAATGTACTTCTGATTAGATGCGTTATTATTTCAACTTAATAGAACTGTAATAATAGGGGTTTTGCAATGATCTCATTTCATGCCTTCTGCCTTCAGCTCTGTGTGCTCCGTAGGTGGGGAGGGGTGTGATTTGTTTGAATTGCATATCATGTGACCCAGCAGGATGACATCACCAGGCCTTTCCTCTCTCTAGTCAAATAAAGGTCTGTTTATGTAAAGAGCTATGAGTAGCTACAATGTAGCTCAGAGGTAAAGTTTTTGCCTCACAGCACAAGGGTCCTAGGTTCAAATTCCTGCAGGAACCAAACCTGTAGATTTTTTTTTTCTTTATCAATGCACATATCTCATTGAGGTTTATTTTTTTATTTATTTGCACTATTTGATTAATTACTAAGGAGCACAGAGGACAGGAGTAGAATGACAGCACCTGGGGTTTGAACACTCAGTAGCTGCCTGAGAGGAGAGGTGATGTCTGAGCATGTGTGACCAGGACTGAGGAGCCCTGGTCGTATCCCCTGGAGACGAGCTGTAAACAATGGATACACTAAAGGAGCAGCTAAAACAAAAACGGTCCAGAATTTTTAATAATAATGAATGGTGAAAATGTTTATTATTTAATTTGCAAGCTTCCCACATCAATTTTACTTCGTGTCAAAACCCTTTTAATATATATGTTAAATCTGCTCATTTACAGAACTTTTTTATAAGCATAAACCATCAATACCAGAACCCAATGCATGCTGAGACCTCCAGAAATGAATCAGTACAGTGATTTGCAGGAGGTAGATGCCTTTTTTACAGTAAAGCACTACTTTGAAATGCTATTGATGTTCAATTGTATATTTCTTTTTTCCCTATTGACTCATTTCGGCAAGTTCAGCTGACCTTCGAAAGATTATGATGGTCTGCTGAATTTCCCCTGGTTTGGGGGCAGATAAGGATCACGCATCTGGATATCAGCCGCCAATCCTTTTGATCTCAGGGAGATAGCTGCTCCCCAGAAGAGTCTGATGGTGACTAACCTCTCTCTCCTTTCCCCATTCAGAACACATGCCCACTTGGCCAAACTGCTGAACACAATTTATCTCTCTGCCTTTATACTCCCTGATCTTGCAAATGTCTTGAAACTTTTTCCATTTTAACTTTAACTAGATAACAGAGGATCAACAAGGGGGCATTAAAGGGGTTGTGTGAGAAACCCAAAAAAATAAGAACACATAGTGCAGTAATACTAAAGCTAACCAGTAACTATCTGTCACAATACAGTGTGAGAGCTACTTCCAAACGCTGTTATATTGAATATTATTGCTTTGCTGGATCCTTCTCCTCACTGGGCTAATGGGCGGAGCTACAGTTGCAAGGCACGCTGTATGAAAACTACATTTCCCACAACACCCTGCTTCCTCCCAGATGAGCTGTAGATTCTATATACTATATCCACTCCAAATTTATATACTGTATGCGTGTATGTACACAGCCCTCAGTCTCCTTTCTACTCTGCAGAGCCTTCCCTCACACCACAAGTCTGTCAGACTGACAGAGCACAGCACATGCCCAGGGATGTCAGTCAGCATAACCAGGAAGTAACTCAGAGTCTGTTCTTCTTCCTGTAGGACAGGGTTCTGCTGAGGAAAGAGCCTGGCGGCCATTTTGTTCTCCTATAACGATTATCCCCAAGACAAAAACGAGCCGACTTTTCTAATTAAAGTTATTTAGGAATTTTTTTCATCAAGATATGTAGTTTATCTCTTTAGTTTTCTTCTATTCCCGGAGAACCTCTTTAAACTACTCTGCTCTAAAATTAGGGTTAAGGTCTGTAGCTATAGCGACCAGCACTGGCAACCTATCAGGAGAGATCGAACAGGTCTGGAGCTATAGTGACCAGCGCTGGCAGCCTATCACGAGAGACCGAACAGGTCTGAAGCTATAGCGACCAGCACTGGCAGCCTATAAGGAGAGATTTAACAGGTCTGTAGCTATAGCGACCAACAAAGGCAACCTATCAGGAGAGAACGAACAGGTCTGTAGCTATAGCGACCTGAGGAGCTGATGCAGCCCATACAACAGGGGATATCTAGGAAGAGGTAGAACACTGCTAATGGAGACATATTGCAAAGTGTCTTGTTTTTGCAAGACCTTTAACATAAAAAGCAATCCTTGTAGTGAGAAAACCCCTTTAAATAGAAAATCAACCCACCGTTCCAGTGCTACCAGAGCTGCAGTGTTCCCCTCAGTGATGATGTCACGCTCATGGATCACATGATGCTGCAGCCAATCACTGACCTCTGGACATGCAGGCATGTGACCACTGAGGCCAGAGATTTTTTGCAGCATTATTTGATCAATAAATGGGATGTCATCAATGAGGAACTTGGGGGAACAATGGCGCTCTTGCAGTGCTTGAATGGTGGTGATGGGAGAAGAAAGTATGGGTTCATTTTCTATTTTAGCATAGTAGGGAGGTTCTGAAAAGTCTTGGAAAACCCCTTTAACTAAGATTGATCTTAACCTGGAATTATATCTCACTTTGTAGAAGCCATGAGAATACAATCAAGCTTTTACCTTGACCAGTAGCACATCTCCAAGCATGGCATGACGTCCCGAAGGTATTGTGGTGGTCTGTCATAAATTAAACCGCTCCAACGTCATTTAAAATGTATTAGCTGCAGTTAACATGTCTATAACATAAATTATTTCCCATTTTTGAATTCATAGATTTATGTGTTACAACCAAGTATTGATTGGCTTCTCGTGTTATCCTGATTGCTTTTCTCCAGTATATTAGACAATGTTAGAATTTGTGACTTATCCAAAGACAAAGAGCAGGAGCATCCTTGCTTATAAAGGGGATCCTGTATTGTGCACAAGTCAGTGTACAGAACAGCTGGCAACATTTTGACACCTTCATATTTGAGACTTTATTAAGAATGGATATTTTCTAAGGAGAGTAAGGCCAGGTCTACACAGCAACTTGAAAATGGCGCCCAAAATCCGATGGCATTTTCACATTACTGGGCCACGGCGCACCTCCGCTTCTGTACAGTTGTTGCGCAAAGAAATACGGTCGGATTTCAGATTCGCAGCGGCCCAGTGCATTGGGGATTCATGGAAATCCAACGGCGGTCCGGTGGAATATACAACCTGTTCTGTATTCCGCCGGATGGTTTTAGGTTTTGGAAACTCAGTAAAAAATCTGTGGTGTGTAGACTACAGCACAGATTTTCTATTGAGGGCTACACAGCGCTGGGTACGGTTGGATTTCCGGTGGATTCAGAATACTATGATAAACCGACCATAATCCAGTGCTGTGTAGACATAGCCTAAGAATCATGTCCTGTTGGGGGCATGCATCCACTGCATTGTATTGTGTTATGTGGATCCAGTGGGGTTTTGCTATTGAAAGTAATTTACAATACATGCCACAATAACCATGGATAACTGTAGAAAGTCTAAAAGGAGCAGAATAATATCTGTATGACCTTACCAAGCAAAACTCTTCTTATATTAAAGGGGTTTTGCCATGAGGTAAAATTAACATGGGAAGTTTGTAAATTAAATAATAAACATTTTCTCCATTCATCATTATTAAAAATTCTGCACCGTTTTTGTTTTAGCTGCTCCTTTAGTGATCCATTGTTTACAGCTCATCTCCAGGGGATACGACCAGGGCTGAGAGCTCCTTAGACATGCTCAGACATCACTTCTCCTCTCAGGCAGCTACTGAGTGTTCAAACCCCAAGTGCTGTAATTCTACTCCTGCCCTTTGGACTAGTTAGTAATAAATCAAACAGTGCAAATAAATTAAAAAAAGAGAAACCTCAGTCAGGTTTGTGCATTGATAAAGAGAAATAAAATCCACAGGTTTGGTTCCTACAGGGATTTGAACCTAGCACCCTTGTGTCTGGAGGCAAAAGTTTTACCTCTGAGCTACAATGTAGCTATTTACAATTCTATACATAAACAGACCTTTCTTTGACTAAAGAGTGGAAAGGCCTGGTGATGTCATCCCGCAGGGTCACATGACATGCAATTCAAAGAAATCACACACCTCCCCTTCTGAGCACACAGAGCTGAAGAGCTGGATGCAGGAGGTATGAGATGAGATTGTGGCAAAGCCCCTTTAAGGAAACCTAATCTTTTACATTCATTAAGTCATCAATATTGTCTAATTTACACTGATATTATTTAATAGACACTAAATACAAATCTGTATTAGTGATCCATAAACCCAGTAACATGCCATCTTTGTACTTTAGTTATAGTGTAGATTTGTCACTGAATCAATTATCCAGGTGCTTTCAGGGCAGCATGGCGTGGGCCAAAGGGCCAGAAAATATGTTTATTCTGTGGCCATGCCTGTCATTTTAGATTTCAATAAATCTGATCTGATTTGGTTTCTTTTTTTGACACTTATGACAAAAACAGATGAGACAATGCTATAGCTTCTATGGTAGCTGCTGTACCATTAAATACTGCATGGAATTCCAGAGACAGGCTTACAAAATAAACAGAAATTGGACATTTTGGAATAATCAACATTTTCTTATTTGAGATGCATGCCCAGGATTTGTTAATGTTTCCTCTGATATGCTCATGTATTGAAACAGAATTTTTATAGTCTGTACATAATCCTTTGTATTAAAAGGGTTTGTCTCACTATGCTGCTTCACAGAGCCACAACTAGCTTCAAACTCACTTTTTAGGCTGTGGGTGGTTCTATAGCAGTGATTGGCATATCAGCTCTACTATTCCTAGCTATTCCTGTTACAGTGACATGATTGCAGAAGGTTTATAATCTACAGTGCTCAAAGCTACAGCGCTCTAAGGGTTTAAACTTGTCATTGACTTAGGTAAACAAGCTCCTGTTCTAGAAGTAAGACTCAACAAGTAGTGACTTACTATGGTCAGAAGTGTGACACCTTAGAGTTAACTGCTTAGAGCAATCAGCTAAGAGAAAGAGCAGGGAAAAGTGGTTGGTAATCAAGAGAAACTTGTGTACACTAGCAGTAGATAAAAACTTATTTAACTCCTGAAAAAAAAAAAAGCAGCAATGTATTTGGTCTTCATTTGCCTTTCCCATGTCAAAAGGCAATCATTGTAGTCATTGTAGAGATAAAACCCCTTTAAGTGTTATATATATATATATTTTTTTTTTTTTTACTTACTGTATGACTGTATTAATATACAATAGAGATAACTGAAAAAAGCATTAAAGGAGTCACCAGTCAAATACAGAGATGTCCCAAAAAGTTCATAGTAACCAAATGTCCTATGGCAAAAGAGATAGGCGTCATAGTAATGGGTAACAGTACTGTAAGGGACCAGTCAGGGATACACGAGAAGACACAGACAGAGTGAGGCCCTGACGCTGGTCACAACCCCTGTACCTGCCTTTTGGGGGTACCCGACTCCTTAAAAGGTCGTCCCCAACCAGAAGACTGAAAACTACACTGGATACGTAGGAACACAAGACACAAATAAACAAATACAAAACACAATAAGGGAACGTCAGACAAGCAAGGTTGGCAGCAAGAGGGCAGCGCAGTACCAAATCGGGAGACAGAGAGAAAAACGTAAGACGAGCCAAGTCGGTAACTGTCGGGCAATGCAGTACAAAATCAGGAAGAGAAGAATAGTCAGAAGCCAAGCAGAGTCAGGTAACCGGAAAATCCAACAAGAGATAGCCAAGCAAAAGGTATAGGAAAGACCCAATATAACAGGCACAGAGGACAGGTAAGGGAATCCTTAAATAGGGAGCTGGTGAACACAGAGCAGAGGTAATAGGTGGAAGGAACACAAAGCCGGATAGGGAAACAAAGCTGTCAATCAAAGAGGAACACAGTTTAACTAAAAGGGTGCTGGAGGATTCCTGGCCACGGGCGTTGGCCAGTAATCCATTAACACACAGGGAAGGAAAGACTCAGTTCACACTGGTAACTAAGAATACAAAGTCTTATGTTAAAAACCACAGTTTCCGTCGCAACGGCCATGGCCGGCGACCAGAACTCGAAGCTGGGGGTCTGTCGGGCATGATCATGACAAGTACCTTGCAGGCTTGCATATAGTGGCCATTGTATTAACTAACCTCATATTTGATATTTTTCCAGTATGTCAATTTTTTTGCCCAAAAGTACTGGGGCGCAGAGGGTGTCTGTATTTTGTGCAGTCTAATTGTTCCCCTAGTGGTGGGGTATGTGAGCTACTGCTCAGCAATCAGCTGCACCTGTTTATCTTTCCCAAGTAGAATAGGGGCCAGTGTTGCCTCTTTACTGGGTGCAGTTTCAGTCCAGCCTTTGAGTTGTGAGTATGACCTTATTTCTGTGTTTTTTTGTAACAGTACCTTCCATTAGGAAGATTTTCATAAGATGTTTGATAATTCACAAAGCTATAGGCCACTGACCAAATTTAAATGAACCCCATATCATTCCAATGACCAGAGCATGGATGTATTTGCCTCTAACAAAGAAATATGGGCCATTGCCACTAAAGCTCAAGTGTATGTTTCATTGAGCAACAAGAAAGAGCTACTAGTGCAATGATTTGGCAGGTGGTGACAGTAGCTAAGCGGTTTGCAGAGGGCATGCAGTTCAGACTATGTATATGCAATAGTATTTGGTAAAAGTGGTTTCAAATAGCTGAACAAAATAACTGTAGTACACTGTAGGAAATATATGTTACAAATCAATACTGGGAGCAAGGAGCCTATCCATGTAATCAGCTGCAGGGATAACCTGTTTACATTGCGCTTTCCATCTACATTTCTGACATACACACTTGGGGCGATCTATGAATTCACATGCACCATTTTTGTAACTTGGAATTGACACACCAGTTCTAAATAGATATAGAGGGGTGTATAATATGACAGCATGAATGTGTTATGCAACAAACTTTGTATGGCAGTTTCGCACCAAATTTTTGGCGCATTAAAATGTGTCCTCAGGTGCACATTGCGCCAAATTTCATCACACGCCTGTTCATATATCTATAGAACCAGCAACAGACAGCAAAAAAATGGTGAAGGCGAATTAATAAATATCGACCTAAATGTGTCCATTAGTTTAATGGAGGTAAAAAAAAAAAGCCTCTGTCAATGGAATACATTGATAGGCTATAAAAATAAAGCTTGGTGTAATGGGCAACGCTATCACAATGATGGAACTCTGTAAAAATGTATACATTAGTCTATAGGTGAAAAATGCCACTGCATAGTATAATTTACAACCATTCAATTATTGTATGAGACAAGCTCTTTAAAACTAAGAGAACAGGTGCTAAATGGGACATATTGAAAAGCATCTGAAAGAATCACTGTGAAAGGTACATCAAGTATGGGAATAATAGGATTGAAACAGGAAAAAATATGGAACAACACAAATGTAAATACGACAATAAATAATAAAAAAAAAGAATTTAAGCTACTTAAAGGGGAAGACAGTGAAGGAAAACGAAAAAGCTATAAGAAAAGAAACAGATATATAAATAAATAAATATATATATATATATATATATAATATATATATATATATATATATATATATATATATATATATATATATATATATTTACGATAAAGGCAACAAAGCTTAAGAAAATTGCTGTCAAAGAATGTGAAGTTAACCTTAAAATATTCTTCAATTATATAAATAGTAAAAATATTGATACTAAAGATGTTGTCTCTTTTAAAAGTTGTAAGTCTGCTTGCCGACTTTTTCTCTCCTGATTCCGGGAGATTTTAGATGTTCTCCTTTGAACACCTCCAACCTGCCCATGAATGCCCTCAATCAGCCCAGGATACCCCATTTTGGGGTAGATTTTGCATAACGTCACCCCCTTCATGTGCTGTTAGCAGTAGTCTTTTGTAAGAAATGGGAGGGTTGATAAGTTTATTATAGAGGGTCATAAAGAGAAAGCAAATCTATCGAACATTTCTTTCTCCACTCTATTCACAGAGGATAATGAGACTCCTACTAATATGAAAAAGGATGAGGTAAACTAAAAGTAACCTATGGGCAAAAAAGTGAGCGCTAGACCTAAACCGTTTCATACATGTGGCCCTAAATGTCTCCTGTCTAACCAAGGAAGAAGTGCAGATCCACCTTAAAAAGTTTAAAATAGACAAATCCCCAGGTCCAGATGGTATACACCTCAGTGTCCTAAAGGAATGTAATGAGATAGCAGGATCTTTTTTCTAATATTTTCCGACTTTAATGTAATAGAGAATTTTCCAAAGGATTGGTGCATAGCTAATGTGGTGATGATATAAAGGGGTCAAAGAGTGATCCTGGAAACTATAGGCTTGTAGGTTTAACCAAGTGTTTGAAGATTTTCTAAGAGATGCTATCCTGGAGTATCTCACTGACAATAAATGTATAACGCCGCTCCAGCATGGGTTTATGAAGGATCGGTCCTGTCAAACTAATCTCATTGGGTTTCATGAGGAAGTTAGTTCTGAACTGGATCGGGGTGAGGCACTCGATGTCATATATCTGGATTTCTCTAAAGCATTTGATACTGTGCCACGTAAAAGGTTTGCAAGCAAAATGAGAATGGTTGGACTGGGGGAAAATGTTTGCAAGTGGGTAAGCAACTGGATGAGTGATAGAAAACAAAGGGTGGTGATTATTAAAGATTATTTTTTTTTCATCTGGCTGTTTCACAGAGTCTTCTCTTCACAGCCAGCTTCAGGCTCCCACTTACTGTTTAGGCTGTGGGTGGTTCTATAACAACGACTGACATTTCAGCTCTGCTATGGTTTGCTGAGCCTGGTAGATGGACATTGGTGATGGAAGGGTTTTAGCGTTGCTAGGAAACCTTTGGTAAACAAGCAGTAGGTAAGGACCTTTATAGCTGTGAAAGGAATCAAAATCAGAACAGAAATGTATTTTGTAATAGACTTTCTATACTTTTGCCTACAAGTTTAAAGGTAATTAATGAGATGTGAATAGCCTTTTAGTGGTACATACTCAGACTTATTTTAAATTTTATTTATTTTTTTTACTTATGACTCTATTAATATACAGTAGAGATAATTGAATTAGGGGAAAAAAAGCATTAAAGGAGTCACCAGTCAAATATAGAGATGTCCCAAAAAGTTCATACTAACCAAATGTCCTAAGGCAAAAAAGATAGGTGTCATAGTAATGGATAACAGTAAGTGTATTACAGGGGTCAGTATAGGCCCCTATTTTGTTGATTTTGCTTTGGGCAGGAGATTAAGAAGATTTTGTCTACTCTTAGAGCACAGAAGTTTCTCTGGTTACCGACAATCTCTCTCACATGATTCTGAATCACCTCTCCCTGCTCTCTTATTTCTCATTGCTCAGAGCCGCTGCCAGTCAGTAAAGGCAACCATGGGGAGTAACTTCCTGCTGAGTTTTATCTCTAGCACAGAAGCTTTGTTTACCTAAGGTAATGACAAGTTTTAAGCCTTAGAGCTCTGTAGCTTTGTACACTGCTATTTACAAACCTCCAGAAGTCATTTCACTCTAATAGAATTAGCTAGGAATAGCAGAGCTAATATGCCAATCACTGCTATAGACCCACCCACAGTCTAAACAGTAAGTGTGGGTATGAAGCTGCCTTTGGTTCTGTAAAACAGCCTGGTGAGAAAACCATAGAGTAGAGTAGTGTCTTTCAGCCATAGACTATTATTGTACTCATAACAGACATCTGTTTATCCTATATTCTTTAAATGTAATGGGAACAGACAAGAAAAACAAGTGGAAATGAAAAAGAAGATCTTACATTTCACTTTCAGAATTGTACCTTATTGTAGAAATAGTTGACAGTGATAAAAAGGCAATACACATATAATACAAATAAGATATAAGAACAGATGTAACATTGCATTAGAATCTGACTAATTGTTTAAGTCCCATTTTTATGTTAAACACATTTTTTAGGATTTTTTTTCCATATATTATATATTTCATATATTATTCACTTTCAATATCTTTTAATAATTCTTAAGTCCTGCAGTTTTCACTTTGGCCACTAAGCCTTGTTTGCACTGCTTTAACAGCAGTCAGAGAGATGCTTTACAGTAACTTTATACAGATAGGAGACTTAAGACTGACTCAGTCCCATTCACCTCTATAGGAGAGTGTTCTAGTCATGCTCTGTGACCTGGGAAGAAATCACTGTGCAGTGAGGTGAAAGGGTGAACTGTTACTATCTCCTCTTGTGACTGGTGGATCCTGTGTTATCTATTCACACTGGTGTCTCCTTTCAGTTTGATCCTGCTTGTAATAATAATGAGCAGACAACCGAGAATCTTTCTATACAGAACAAGAAGTGTCAGACGATTATTAGGTTTAGTGGCCAATATGAAAAAGTAAAAAAAATACAACCAAAAATTCTTTAAAAATGTGTTTAATATAAAAACGCGAGTTAAACAATAACTCCTTTTTGATGACATATTCCCCTTGAGATTGTACCCAGTGACAGCAACGTGACATGGCATTATTTGAAGTGTGATATTAAAGCCTCTATAGTTGTAAACAACTTATAAAACCTCTACAATAGGATAACTAGAGGTAAATTTCCACAGACGCGCAAGGGAAATAATCTTTACATACATTATATCTTGGAAGGCACACTAAATAAAATTAAAACATCACTTTTATTTAGAATTATTTTAAAACAGATAACGATATGTAAAAGTGTTGAAGTCGCTAGAAAAAGAAAGCAATTGAACCGCCAAGTACTGAACACTACACTAGGGAAAAAGGCGCAAGGAATGGCCTGGGTAGGGAAATCCAAAATATTCTAGCCCTATTAGACCCTATAGGGATCCTTAGTTACACCCTGGCCTATTAAACGGGAGATTGTGAACGTCCCGATAAGACGCTTGAGAAAGGGGGCGTGCCTTCCCCCGAAACGTCGCGTGTTTGGAATTCTGGGTAACACAGACTACCGCTAGGCCGTTCAGCTGCTTGAGTATACAGACCACGAGATGTGGAACCTGTCTGTGAAACCAGTCATTGACCATAGGACTACAGGTTTTTACTGCTGTTTGAATATTCATACCAAAGATGTGATTGTCTATGGACTATTTGCTGTATTGCACATACGTATATGTTAACAAGCACAAAGTTTAAAAGCTATTCCTTTGTGGTTATGTCAAGATGATTAAATCAGGTGTGGAATCTATCTTTGTTCCACTCCTTATCCAATTAAATGCCTCCTCCGAATTATATTATTATTATTGCTGCCGGCAGCCAGAGCTCGAGAAACATGACCGACATGAAAATCTGCAGTTTAATCACAGTAAATTACATTCCAATAGAACTTTTTAATCACATGACTATTTTATCACCACATGATTGGTTAATTGACGGTCGCTAAGAGACAAGTTATCATTTGCATGTACGTATGAAGCATTAGCTGATATGACACATTCCGAAGCTTTCCTCTGTATTATCTGCGGGGAGGAGGAAGTCCTTGACTTTCTTGCTTCTAGCAGACAATGCATCTGTCTCAAGGAAAGCTGTGTTGAAGATATCTGAAATAACGGCAGACAGAAAGCAATTAGAACTTAATACTAACTCAATGTTAAAGATATGATGATAGAACTGATTTAATGGTTTTTTTCCCCTTCTTTCTCTAAATCATCAACTTGACAGTTATACGACACACTATTTTATGGAGATGAACGTCCCGATAAGGACCATCCTGACCGGAACCTGTCCCTAGTGTAACTTACCCTAAATTACCCTTAATATAATATGGATAATCCTAGGGTAAAAAAGATAAATCTCACTTTATTAAGGTCCCAACATGTTTCGGTGCCTACCCGACCCTCTTCAGGGGACAAGAATTGGTATTCTAAATAGACAGCGGTACAAAGATAAATCTAAGATAGGAGCGTATGGCTCCTAGCGTCCTAACACAGCTATGGTGTGCCTCTATAGTTGTACATTGATTCTGTGATAAGTCAGTATTTTGTACTAAAGACTTTGTCTATTGAGGAGTAGTAGATCTATCCAATAGGAAGTCAAGGAATGAGCCGCTTCATCCAGTTACAGACAGCTGTTGTGTTCCAATAGAGCAATAGTTCTGCTGATGAACATCTCAGGCAGTGGCTGCTGCTGAGGATAAATGGCAGGATTTACAAGGCCTAATAACTCCTGCGTAAAGCCTGGCTGTGTAAACAGGCTGACATCTTTACTGCAGCCTCTGTCTCTCGGACGTTTTAAAACCGCTTATTTATTTCTGCTTTTTTTACACCAGGTTTGGCAGAGCTGCAGGTTCTTCGGAGGCAACATAAAACTTGTTAGCCTGGAACTGCTGACACGGTGACCGTATCATTGAAACCAATGTGAATTTTTTTCTACTTACTGTTGGTGGATGATTTTGGCTTATTTGACTGTTAAATAAAGAATTGTAATTGACTAGATACCAATAGTTACAGCGGGATTTCTTGCTTGGGGTTTTATTTGCATGCTCTATACCTGCTGCAGCAGCTGCAGTATGTGAATAGGTATTTCATAAATTCCCATCCATTGATGATAAAATATACAAGTTGCAATGAGGAAAAAATTAGTATCCAGATGTCTAGATTTGTAGTGTTTTGGTAGGGAAAATATGTTTGCAGCCATACTAGATCCCATTACAGTAAAGGGATATTGTGGTGTCAAATGGTTTCTTTCTACATCCTGTATTTATCCCATATAATAGACAGGATTTGTCATGTCTCTCATAGACAAATTAAATTGCAGTTCTTTAATTAATTATAAAATGGTTAAGGGTCTGTTCACACGGGGTAATTTCAGCGCTCTAATACAGGCGAGATGCGCGGCAAAATTACAATAATCCATAGTTCTCATAGAGAACTATGGATTACGCCTCCTTTCCCCGCTTGTACAATACAGTATCGTATTGTATGCGCAAGGAGATAAGTGACATGTTAATTACTTTCTGCGAATACGCGCCATGACTAATGAATGTAACTGGGGCCAGTGGGCCACCACCCCCCCCCTCGCGCCGCGGGAGTATGCGCGTTTTAGCATGAGCTCCCGACCCACCCGAGGTCCTGCGGCGCTTACTTGAGGCACCGCAATACATTGTGTTCACATACCCTAAGGCTGCTTTCACACAGTACAGTTTTAGTGCAGTTTTAACTGCGCTCCAATTAAACTGCCTTTATTACCAGCAAGCTTCTTTCAGTTGTCTAAATTGTTCGGAAAGGTGTTTCAAGTAAGTAACTAATGACTGTGAGTGAAGTCTTGTGGATACAAACACATTAATTGATGACTCACTTTCCAAACAGTTTAGATAAGTGAAAGAAGCTTGTTGGTAATAAAGACAGATAATTGGAGGGCAGTGCACCAAAACTGCGCTGTGTGAATGCAGCCTTACACTGCTTTAAAATGTCAAATGAATATTTTATATTGTCATATTTGCCATTCCTGTATAGATCTCGGGTGAAAAGACCATGACACAGTGGGATCCAGTTGATAAGGCTAGCAGGCTATACCCAAAGGTGTTCCCCCAGAGCTACTGATGTTAAACCTGCCAGTGCTGGCATATTTCTTCGGGAATTGTGGCTTATTCACAAAGGGACAATATCTGAAGGATCCTCTTGCTGTCACTATTATAGGGGTTTTCTCACCACATTGATTAGAGCTAAATATTTAGGCAAAGATAAGTAAATTGCAATTGCATTACTGTTCTGGTTTTGCTTCCTTTCAGAGCTAGAGCAGTCCATATCCCCTGTTATGTATATAGGCTTCCCTAAGTTTCTGACCACTGGTCTGTGCTCTAAAAGGCTTTAGTGCCCTGTCTGGAATGGTCGGTTTGGAGAAATCACTCCCTGCTGTATCTTATCAGCAGCACAGGATCTTGTTTATGATTCTTACTGACAAACTATAACCCTTTAGAGCTCTGTAGCCTTGTGCACTGCTGTCTAGATGCCCCATCACCAATGTCCCTCTAACAGGCTCAGCTACGAAAGGCAGAGCTGATATACCAATCACTGCTGTAGAACCACCCACATCCTAATCAGGAAGTG
Organism: Phyllomedusa bahiana; assembly: GCA_025379985.1. Classification (NCBI taxonomy): domain Eukaryota; kingdom Metazoa; phylum Chordata; class Amphibia; order Anura; family Hylidae; genus Phyllomedusa; species Phyllomedusa bahiana. Next base: position 87,355 of record JAODAL010006675.1, read on the forward strand.
GGAGCCTGAATCTGGCTGTGGCTCTGTGAAACGGCATGGTGAGAGCACCTCCTTTCAGAGTATTCTGTGGCAGGCACTGCATCTAGTCTTTCTCCTGCTGTCAATGCTATTGTGTCTTCTATGGGGTTCCATTTTGTGATATATGTATAGGGATCTAGCACAGAAGTTCAGGAGGGCATCACAGCTCAACAATGGAGAACATGATGTTCACAGTGCGGCGCCTGACTTCGGTGGCCACTGATTGACTGCAGCTCCTAATTGTGTAAGTTTCCTTCTTATAGATTTCTCTACAGGTATTTATGTTTTTGTTGATTTAGTAGTAGCTTATTATTGTGATTTTTAAGGAAGTAGTTTTTGATGGACACTTCATCCCTGATGAATCCCTGACAGGCGATAAGTACGGGGCCAGACATGGGGGCGCAGCCCTAGGGGGAGGCCCCTCATGACCCGGCGCGCCGTACGTTGCGAGAGTTTATGGGGGCGGAGTTGAGCGCGAGTCGCGTGGGGCGGGCCTGGCATATAAAGTTGAGTCCCGCGCAGCGCAGGAACAGAAGCGTGGTCGGCACCGGATTTGAAGTCCCACCCTCCCGCCCTGGTGGTGGTAATGTGGGAGCGGAGGGGGTTTTTTGCTTGGATGGTTTCAGAATTTTTATGAGAGTTCTTCGCTGGGAGGTTTCTTTGTCACAGTAGCAGGCTGGTTGGGGTACTTGGAGTTGGGAAAGGAGTGGGGGAGTCAGCCTCAGCTTGGCTCCCAGTTTTTTCTTGGATGGACCGGGCTGGCGAAGTTTGGGGCTCCAGAGGGCAGCGTCCTTGGGAGCAGGTTATGGAGTGGTCAGCCGCCTGAGGTGGCTGTTGGTGCCCTGAAGCCGGGGGTGACAGCTGGGGGTAAAACAGCGGTGTGAAGAAGGAGGAATTTCGCCAGTCCCTGGTGGTGGATTGTTTTAGCTCCAAGGACCTCAGCCCCAAATTGGTTCGTTACAGGTGTGTGACAAAAGGTGTTGGAAGGTGTTGGGTTATCAGTTGTCAAAGCAAATGGGTAGGTGATGGGATTAATGCTCATTTGCTTCCAGTTATTTGTAATTTATTCATTATTTATTTGTATGTTAATAAAACGGCTGCTGTGGCCAATTTATCCAATCCACGGCTCAGTGTCTTTTTTCGGCGGGTGCTGGGGGGGAGGGTTTGATGTGTTGGCTAGGAGCTGAAAAGGATAGGCGTTGCTCAGGGTCATGTAAATGGTGCTACTGCTCCTTCCCCTCCAGCTACATTATCATAGTTCCTGCTAACATGTAGGGATAACAAAAAAATTTAGTAGTGCAACATCAGGGTTGTTGTTGATACTTTTCCATTATATTTGGGCTTCTATACTTCTCTTAGTTGTTGTCCATTGCGAACTTTGTATTATCGCATAATAACTTTTTCTGTGTAGGGGCTTGCAAGTACCCTGTTTTAACGAACATAAGACATTCCCCGAAAAAAAAGACCTGGCACAATTTTTTTCAAGCTTAGAAATATAAGGCCTCCCCTGAAAATAAGACCTAGTGGCAGACATTGCTACAGCTTCCCCCCATACATTAGTGTTAGCAGATCATTTAGATATGTCTTACCTTGTGTGGGAGGCTACCTGGAAAAGAGGTTCTCATTTAGGAAAGTGCTATTGCTAGGCACGAGAGATTGGGGCTTTTGCTTCTAAGAGAAATGGAGTCACTAGAAATTCACCATGAAATTCAGGGTTTGGAGTGGTGATGATGATGATGTTCCAGAAGATGATGATATGATTGTCCAAAAAAATGTTGCTTTTTGTTCATAAATAATGACTTCAGTAAATGTATCATAGATTGTTGTAAACTGAAATATTCACTAGAAGTTCTTGTTGGAATTCAGAGTTTGGCTGCTTATGCTGTTGTTTGTGATGACAGGACTACAGTATATTAATAAATGTGGATTTTTTTTGTTCAACAATAAATGTTCATGGAATAAATGTGAATTCCTGTTCATTGAAAAATAAGACATCCCCTGAAAATAGGCTCTAGCTCGTCTTCAGGAGCAAAAATTAATATAAGACACTGTCTTATTTTTGGGGAAACAGGGTATTGTCTAACTCAGGGGTGCAGGGGTGTCCAACTTATTTTTACCAAGGACCCCATCAGCATTATGGATGCGTAGGTCTGTCAGAGCTGTGCCACTGTCGTGAGTTGCAGCACACAGGAGTGTAGGTGTGAACCCGAAATCCAAGATGGCACCCACTCCCTGTGCCTAGTCCCCACCTCTGCTGCTCATTCTGCACCTAGACCTTGTCGACCCCTGCTCGCTGGGTCTAAGCTTTCGTGGGCCACATAGTGTGGGCCAGACTCAGCTCGTGGGCCTTAAATTTAACATATGTTGTCTGATTGATACTTAATAAAGCTTAACTTCTAATAAACATTATATTGGCACCATACTTTTTGGTTAAAAAAATATAATTTTGCCAATAGTACCAAAATGTGGTGTTCTCTGGGCCTCTCCTATCACAGTACACCACCATTACTGCCTGGATTAGTTGTGTCATGAACCACCTTGTCATCAGTTTAAGTTCCCATAAGGGATGTAGCACTGGTAGTAATGGTTTTATTGACCTCTAAGGTAAATTAGTTTTACAGTGCATATAGATTCATCTGTAAGGAAATTAGAATTTGATATATTTTGCCTGGACATTCTCTGTACGAATATGTATTTCATGTTTTACTCTGTTCTGTCTGTCTGCTTGTCATGCGTAAAGTCATTTTACTGAGCAAAACATAAAGCCACCATGAACTCAGTTTATTAAATTTTCCTACTCAAGTAAAACTGGTTTTATTATTATTTTATCATTAGCTGAAATACCAGCAAAATGCTTAAACACCTTATGGCAGCTGTCCTATTGGGCTGGCTGCCATTTGACTTACTGCATTTCCAGACAGCTAAGCTAGGTACAAGTCAGGTACTGTACAAGGCAAAATAAGAACCAGTATTGAATGGCTTGAAAAAACATTCAAAATGGATATCCCTTGTATATATATATAAAATATAGTTTGCTTTATAGCTGTCTTATATGCAGAATAAAATATCCGGACAGGAGCCATAGAATAAGCTATATTTTTACCATGTTTAATATTAGTGAGCATTAGTTTATCTAAAATTTACTCCTATGAATGAGGCCAGTATACAAGGTTGACTCACGTGATTATGAAATATAACAAAGCACTATTATTAGTGAAACAACTCCCATTATTCTCCATAAGATGGCCAATTTTAAATTGAGATAGTGAATTATAGTATTTTGTCTTGTATCGTGACCAGTGTTGCCCTTCAGATTCAGGTCAATGTGAAATTCAACCGAATCCAATCAATTCGATTTTGGTGAGCCCAAATCGAATTGTAGCGAAAATTGACAGAAAAATTAATCCTGACCCTCATTTGTGTTTACAGTGGTTGTGTTTTTTTTTTTTTTGCATGGTTTTAGGGGTTACCTTACCTATTCCACGCTGCTCTAGGTACAGGGGGGCATTACTTCTGGTTAACGTAACCTGAATTGACGTTGGACTAGAAGTGACGTTTCGCTGGGAGAACCATAGGACCAGAAGCACTGGGTTCTAATGTCCTGAACCCAAAGTTTGACTTAACACTAATCAAGACATTTATATTTTACCTTTTTAAAGTACCAATCAACAGAGAGATCTGACTCTATTTCAGCCATCAGCCTCTCTCTTGTACTCTATTGGCCCATTTTCCTCTTTGTGTAAACTTATTACAGGATATGGTCTTTTAAGTTCTTATAATAGGCACAGTTCCATTTAACAGGGAAGGGATGTACAACAGTACTGTGTTAATGCGTATGCACATTGGATATTTACCCAGGGGCCCCACAAGCACAGGGGCCCCCTGATAATCTATGCACAGACTGGAATTTAAAACTAATTTACTGATCACACAGATAACTCCAGTAGAAGGAGAAAAATTCTGACATGTAGTAGAGAGTAAGAATGTCTGCATTCACGAGAGACTATGCTTGCAATGTTATGGAAGTAGAATATTGTAATGGATTTGTGGGAGGCAATTAACGGCTGGAGACAACAATTGCTGACGCTGCATTTCCATTATTGGAAGCAGATTTTCTGATTTTTTTTTATCTCTAGAATTGTATTTTTTTGGTGAAGAGTCATAGGAAGTGTAACAAAAGGAAGCGGTTGTGAAGGCAGCGTCCAGTGCACCGCTGTGCCCCAGGTTGTTAAATGTTAAGATGAACCTGGTGCATAGACAAAGAGATGGGGTTTTCCAGACACCTGGGGTAAGTTTCCTGTCATTTTTCAACACTGTCTCCTCTTAGTTCAGAAGCTGCTCAGAGGAAGTCTGTGGCTGTGCTCTTCAACAAATGATTAGGCTGAGCACTCCTGAATCAATCTGCCCAAAAATAGAGAGATCGGTGTAACTACAGTTATAACTGCCCAGTCCTCTATATCCTCTGACTATACATACCTGGAAGATCAGTGCTAGAAAGAAATAGTATGCTGAATTATCAGTGCTCATACCTCTATTATATATATTATCTATTATAGCCAGGCCATAACCAGAGCCAACAATGTTCCAAAGCAGAGATATCCTGCACCAGTTAATTAAAATTCCAATTTTATTGAAGATCCATTAAAATGACATGATCAGCAGCATCAGCAACCTAAGCTGCCGCATTTCGGGATGTACTCTCTTATGCGTAACATAACCAGAGACTGCAGAGGTGAGTAACCACTGATTCCCAGGTATGCGGCAGAAATCATAGATTGTTCGGCTACGAAAGGTACCGTACAGTGCCTCCCTTTTTCTGCCACCTGTGAGGTGCACCTACCCCGTCTTGCTTCACCTCATACAGACTGGTGTGATGATATTATCACACTAACTTGTTATCAAATTGGGGCACTGGGGCTTATGAGACTCCCTCACCTAACTGCAGCAGGACACCAGGTGGTAAACATAAAAGGTCTAAAGATATATGTTCCCCTCCCTGAATGACACTTTTTATATACATAAAAATATATAAAAGCTATAATACAAAGTACTGAATATAAAACTACTAAAAAATGGTTATACAATTATCAAATAACACCTCTACACAAAGCCAGAATCCCAAAGCCAATATTACCAATAATTCCACTAAGCACAAATGCCACCACATCATGACCACATATAATCACCACTATGTGAATGAATAATACTGCCACATATCAAGACTACATATCTACTGAATAATACACCATACCATTACTGCATATAAACCATTACACTAATATCAATATCACTGCCATACCAGAGTACACAGGCTCTGCAAAATGTATGTAACCTATATACATTGACCAGATATTGGTAGATACCAGTGTGCACAGACTCTGCAGACTATATATAACCTCCATATAGTGAAAATATAGTGGTAGTTACCAGTTTTACACAAGCTCTGCACACATACAAGTGATTACAGTAAAGTTACAATCAGCGACTCATAAGTGACGTCTTTTCTGATGAGTCATTCCTTTCTCTGATGAGTTATTTTCCTTCCTTTTTCATCTCCATCCGATTCCAGGTCACCATGACATCTTCTCCTGACCACAACTCGTCCCTGTGGAATTTAACACACAGATATTTTAGACTCCTCACTTTTCCAACACGTCCCTACCGATGCCCACCTCAATACAAACTCCCTATCTATAGTGGCCCCAATGACCCCAATTATTCCCTTGTGCTCAAAACAGTAAACATGCCCTCAAATGTTTATAGGGCTCCTGTTTGTGTACCAAGTTTTTGTCTTCTTTTGTGTCCTCATGCAGTAGGAAGGCAAACCTCCAAGACAGCAGGGAGGCTACACCGCAAAATTAGGTAGGCATATAGGTAAACCCTCTTCTAGGTAAGTATATAGAGCCTTTGTAGGTAGGTATCTAGACCCTCTGTAGATAGTTAGATCGCCTATAGATAAATATATAGTCCCTTGTAGGCTCCTATAGGTATAAAGGCCCACTGTTGATAGGTATAGTTCCTCTGTAGGTAGTCATATAGACCCCCTGTAGGTAGGTAGATATATAGGAAAAGTAATGGGTATGCTCACCTGCACATCAATGCTCCTGGGAGGGATAGAGCCAGGCACCGTCACTGCCTCGTGATGCACATAAGCCAAAAGAAATCCAAGTGCCGCTATGATATCCACTACCCAATAACTTTTAAAAGTTTAAAAATTTTTATTGAAAATTCAAAAATATAAAACGTGCAAAAATACAAATTAGGTAGATATATACACTCACTGGCCACTTTATTAGGTACACCTGTCCAACTGCTCGTTAACACTTAATTTCTAATCAGCCAATCACATGGCGGCAACTCAGTGCATTTAGGCATGTAGACATGGTCAAGACAATCTCCTGCAGTTCAAACCGAGCATCAGTATGGGGAAGAAAGGTGATTTGAGTGCCTTTGAACGTGGCATGGTTGTTGGTGCCAGAAGGGCTGGTCTGAGTATTTCAGAAACTGCTGATCTCCTGGGATTTTCACGCACAACCATCTCTAGGGTTTACAGAGAATGGTCCGAAAAAGAAAAAACATCCAGTGAGCGGCAGTCCTGTGGGCGGAAATGCCTTGTTAATGCCAGAGGTCAAAGGAGAATGGGCAGACTGGTTCGAGCTGATAGAAAGGCAACAGTGACTCAAATAGCCACCCGTTACAACCAAGGTAGGCAGAAAAGCATCTCTGAACGCACAGTACGGTGAACTTTGAGACAGATGGGCTACAGCAGCAGAAGACCACACCAGGTGCCACTCCTTTCAGCTAAGAACAGGAAACTGAGGCTCCAATTTGCCCAAGCTCATCGAAATTGGACAGTAGAAGATTGGAAAAACGTTGCCTGGTCTGAGGAGTCTCGATTTCTGCTGCGACATTCGGATGGTAGGGTCAGAATTTGGCGTCAACAACATGAAAGCATGGATCCATCCTGCCTTGTATCAACGGCTCAGGCTGGTGGTGGTGGTGTCATGGTGTGGGGAATATTTTCTTGGCACTCTTTGGGCCCCTTGGTACCAATTGAGCATCGTTGCAACACCTTGTGGAATCTATGCCACGAAGAATTGAGGCAGTTCTGAAGGCAAAAGGGGGTCCAACCCGTTACTAGCATGGTGTACCTAATAAAGTGGCCGGTGAGTGTAGAGCCCCCTGTTGGTAGGTAGACCCCCTCTAGGTATGTTGGCCCCCTGTAGGTAGGTAAATAAACCCCCTGTAGGTATTTAGACCCCATGTATGTATTTATATATTATTTAGGTATTTATATAGAGCATGTGTAGGTATATAGACCCTCTGTAGGTAGGTAAACCTTCTGTATGTAGATATGTAGATATAGAGCATCTGAAGGTATACAGAAATAATAGCTGGATCCTTTAAAGGTTTTTCCCATCTTAGACATATGGCTAGAATATCCCATAAATGTCTAATAAATGCTCCTGTTTTGAATGGAGACAAGGTTACCCTTGCATACTCATCTCCATTCTGTTTTTGAAAGTTCAGAGTACAGTTGAACATACCGCTAGGCTGAATTCAGAACTCTTAAAAATAAAAAAAAAGAATAAAAAGCTGTGCCTAAGCATGGCTTGGGAGACTTTCAGGAGTACCTTCTTAATTCTCATGATAGATGCAGGTCCGAGAGGTGAGAACTGCATCAGATATTTAAGACATATCCTAGCAATATGCCATAAATTAAAAAAAACAAAATATGGTCAGCATATCCATTTTGAAAAATTAGCCTATAGGCTGCTGTGGCAGCCAAAAGCAATGCAAACACAACAGAATATCAGCAGCACTCTACAAGCACTAAAAACAGTCAAAAGGGACATAGGAATTTTTTTGAAAAGCATTTCTGTTGTTTTGGAATGCATGAAAATGTTTAGGTTGTTAGTGTACATTTTGTTATCAAAACTGTAATAGCCCATCTACTGTATGCAGGGTGACCTTAATTCAGACAGGAACCTTAGCTACATTTTACCTCTCCAGGTGTCTGTTCAGACCTCCACACGTCAGACAGAAGAGTCCAGCTATAACCTGATCTCGTTAAAAACACCTGTGTAGATGGGTGGAGTGCAAAAAAAGAAAGATGGGGCAGCCACATTCCCATGCATACCGGCCAAAAAACAAAATATGGTCAGCACATCCATTATGAAAAATTAGTCTATAGGTGCACGCCACTGAGGCAGCCAAAAACAATGCAAACATAACACAATATCAGCAGCACTCTACAAGCACTAAAAACAGTCAAGGGAGACATAGGAATTTTTTTGAAAAGCGTTTCTGATGCTTTGGAATGCATGAAAATGTTGAGGTTGTTAGTGTCCATTTTTGATCAAAACTGTAAAAGCCCATCTACTGTCTGCAAGGTGACCTCAATTCAGATGGGAACCTATGCTATATGTTGCCTCTACTGGTGCCTGTTCAGACCTCCACATGTCAGAGACAGAAGAGTCCAGCTATAACCTGATCTGATTAAAAACACCTGTGTAGATGGGTGGAGTGCAAAAAAGCAAGATGGGGGCAACCACATTCTCATGCCTACAGTCCAAAAAACAAAATATGGTCAGCACATCCATTATGAAAAATGAGTCTATAGGTGGACACCGCTGTGGCAGCCAAAAACAATGCAAACATAACACAATATCAGCAGCAGCACTCTACAAGCACTAAAAACATTTAAAGGGGACATAAGAATTTCTGCTACTTTGGAATGCATGAAAATGTTGAGGTTCATAGTTAACATTTTTTATCAAAACTGTAAAAGCCCATAAATGTCTCAGATGAGAAAGCCGGTAATCAATAAGCTTGGCAGCTGCAAGGGCTTAGTGGGAACATTACTCCTTTGGTGAATCTTTCAGAATTTTTTTTCAATTTTTTTAATATTTTTTGGTTTTTTACATTTTTTTACACCATTCACATTTCACACTTAGCTTGTTATATTAATTCTACAGGTTACTACGGTTGTGTGGATACATAATATGTGTAGGGGTTTGTGTGTGTAATATATGCATAGTTATTTTTTATTAATTTTTCTGATATTTATTTATTTATTTTTTTAGACTTTTTATGTTTTTTACGTTTTTTTAAATCCCATGAAGGAAGAACTGTATTACTTCTTTTTGATTTTAATTTTTTACACTTGGTAATGTATTAGCATATTCATATATGCTATTACATTATAATCTGTCTCAGTCTGACACAGGCAGTGATCAGGACAGCTTACAGTCTGTCCTGATCGCTGGCTTGTAACACAGACAGCCCTAGGGCTACTCTAGGTCCCCAGGGCTGACTGTGCAGCTGTTCCTCGGGCTCTGTCTGGTCACCGGATGTTCCGATCACCTGACAGAGAAGGGAAACCCATTGATTGTGCTGCAGTGGCGATCCGTGGCAATTAAAGGGTTAAAGGACCAGGGAGCAGAGGTTTCCCCTGCTCCCCGGTGCTTGCAGGAGCTGCGCTGTGTAGTACAGCCCCAATCTCAGCGCTGCTGCAGCACTGGGAGCTGCAAACTCCGATGTCTGCAACGACACCAAAAGATGTCGCTGTAGACAAACGACCTGAAATGCCCACCGTCAAAACACGGTGGGCGGTGTTTAAGGGGTTAAAGTCCTGTGCTTTGCTCTTTAAAACCTCCATCACTTTAAAGGCTATGTTCACACGGCAGAATTGTGGGGCGTAATTACGCCCCGCAATTACCCCGGGACTTCGGGAGCTCGCGCTGAGCGGCGCATATTCCCGCAGGGCAGAGGGGCCGGCAGCCCGCTGGCCCATAGACATTCATAACTAGCGGTGCGTATTTGCCGCTAGAAATTGACACTTCTCTCCCCACTCGGTGTATTGTACAAGCAGCGAGAGGAGGCGTAATCCATAGTTCTCTATGAGAACTGTGGATTACCGTAATGACTGGGACGTATCTCACCCCGTATTTAGCGCAGTACGGCGAGAAATACGGGCCGAAATATGTCCCAGTTTAAGCCGTGTGAACATAGCCAAAGAGTACCGTCAGTGATGCACTAAATGGATCTATTCTAAGAATAATCTAATATTGTATGATCTAATATTAAATGCCCATACTGAGGGTAGCCTACCAATTTTAAAAGGCTAAATAACTAAAATATGCATTGCAGTTTGTTCAATCCAGTGCTAAATTCATAAGTATACTATTAAACACTTTTTTCTCCACTGTATTTACCGAGGAGGATGACCTTCCTGTTGAACAGAGAGATGTGGTAAACTCCAACTTAAAAGTTTCTTGTCTAACCCAGGAAGAAGTGCAGCTCCGTCTTAGGAAGATTAAAATAGACAAATCCCCAGGTCCAGATGGCATACACCCACGTGTCCTAAGAGAGTTAAGTGATGTCATAGATAGGCCCCTATTCTTAATATTCATGGACTGTCTAATAACGGGGTATGTCCCAAAGGATTGGCGCATAGCAAATGGGGTGCCAATATTCAAAAAGGGGTCAAAAAGTGATCCAGGAAACTATAGGCCGGTAAGCTTAACCTCTGTTGTAGGTAAAATGTTTGAAGGTTTTCTCAGAGATGCTATCCTGGAGTATCTCACTGAAAATAAATGTATAACGTCGTTCCAGCATGGGTTTATGAAGGATCAGTCCTGTCAGACTAATCTCATCAGCTTCTATGAGGAAGTCAGTGCTAGACTGGATCGGGGTGAGGCACTGGATGTCATATATCTAGATTTTTCTAAAGCATTTGATACGGTGCCACATAAAAGGTTAGTAAATAAAATGAGAATACTTGGACTGGGGGAAAATGTGTGCAAGTGGGTAAGCAACTGGCTCACTGATAGAAAACAAAGGGTAGTAATTAACGGTACATACTCAGACTGGATCGCTGTTACTAGTGGGGTACCACAAAGGGTCAGTATTGGGCCCTATCCTCTTTAACATTTTCATTAATGATCTTACACAGGGAATACACAGTAGAATATCGATCTTTGCAGACGATACTAGCTCTGTAAAGTAATCAACACAATAGAGGATAATATGTTATTACAAAGGATCTGGATAAGTTGGAGGCCTGGGCAGGGAAATGGCAGATGAGGTTTAACACTGATAAATGCAAGGTTATGCACATGGGGAAGAGAAATCCATTACATGATTACATGTTAAATGGAAAAACACTGGGTAAAAGTGACATGGAGAAGGACTTGGGAATCCTGGTGGACAGTAAACTTAATTGTAACAGCCAGTGTCAGGCAGCAGCAGCCAAAGCAAATAGGATCATGGGGTGCATTAAAAGGGGCATAGATGTACATGATGAGAACATTATTCTCCCATTATACAAGTCACTGGTTAGACCACACATGGAATATTGTGTACAGTTTTGGGCACCAGTGCACAGGAAAGACATTGTAGAGCTTGAACAGGTACAAAGGCGGGCAACAAAAATAATAAAAGGACTGGGTGGACTACAGTACACAGAAAGATTGGCAAGATTAGGGTTATTTAGTTTAGAGAAAGACGGCTTCAGGGGACATAATAAATATGTTTAAATATATCAAAGGTCAATATAGAGATCTCTCCCAAGATTTATTTATACACAGGGCTGTATCTAGAACAAGGGGGCATCCTCTACGTCTTGAGGAACGAAAGTTTCTACATAAACATAGAAACGGATTCTTTACTGTAAGAGCAGTGAGACTATGGAATTCTCTGCCAGAGGAACTGGTCATGGTGAATTCAATAACCGAGTTCAAAAAGGGTTTGGATTCATTTCTGGAGCGTAATAATATAACAAGTTATAGTGACTAGGATTGAGGAGAGGGGTCATTGATCCAGGGATTTTTCCGATTGCCAGATTGGAGTCAGGATGGAATTTTTCCCTAAAATGAGGACAATTGGCTTCTACCTCATTGGGTTTTTTTTGCCTTCCTCTGGATCAACACCTTAGCACAACAGGCTGAACTAGATGGACGACTTGTCTTTTTTTAGCCTTACAAACTATGAAACTATGGAACTATGAAACTACTATGCTGTTTATTGCATACATACACTTGCAGACTGCATAATCAATTTCATTATAGGGCACAGTAGGAAGAGATTTTAACTACTGCAGTATTTTGTTTCCTCTGTGCTGAGAGAGATAAAAACTAGATAGTGAGAGAAACCTTACATTGACTATGCTATGCTTTAGTATAATACAAAATTATGAACTGTACACCTGTCGAAAGGACTTGTTAGATAGTAAAGTCCTGTGATTTGAGCAGCCTCTGCACTAGCTTCTCTGTGAAGTTGCTAAGAGGAGGAAGAGAAGTGTTGCACGCACCAATACTGCATCTGTAATAGAAGGGCACTGAACACTGAGGTCTAACAGCCTAAGAGGAAAAGTGCAAAATATATTAAACATGATTCTTTTTGATTTCCAGAAAACAATTACAATGTTCTTGAATATAGAGACCCCCTAGCTGAAAGTCAGTTAGTATTTCTAAGCCTGCTCTGCGTCCTGATTTTTTATTGTGTAGACAAGGATATTATTTTTGCAGCATTTTTTTTACTCAGTAACACAAGGAAAGATATTTTTTCATAATACTTATTTAACTCCTTAACGACCGCCTGCTGACTTTTGACGTCGCTGCAGACATCGGAGTTTGTGGCTCTGGACGCCGCAGCTGCGCTGAGATCAGGGCTGTACTACACAGCCCTAATCCCAGAGCATCTCCTCAGGCGCTGGGGAGTGGGGGAACCTCCGCTCTCCGGTGCTTTAAGCCTTTGAGTGCCGCGGATCGTCACCGCAGCACAATAAAAGGGTTTCCCTGCTCTGTCTCGTGATCGGAACACTCGGTGACCAGACAGAGCCTGGGGAATGGCTGCACAGTCAGCACTGGGGAGCTAGAGTGGCCCCAGAGCTGTCTGTGTATCAAGCCAGTGACCAGGGCAGACTGTGTGCTGCCCTGACTGCTGCCTGTGTCAAACAGACACAGATTATAATGTATTAGGATATATGAATATCCTAATACATTACTAAGTGTAAAAAAAAATATATATAAAACAGTTCTCCCTTCAGGGGATTAAAAAAAAAAAAAAGAAAAAGTGTAAAAAAATTAATTAAAATAAATAAATAAATATTTAATAAAAAATTATTATGCATATATTACACACAAAAAAACTACACATATTAGGTATCCACGCGACCGTAATAACCTGCAGAATTAATCTAACAAGTTAATAAGTGTGAAATGTGAATGGTGTACAAAAAATTTAAAAATAAATAAATTAAAAATTCTGCAATTATTTATAAGTGAACTTAAACTATTCCCCCATAAAGTACAACTTGTCTCAAATAAAACGAGGCCTCATACAACTACGTCATTGAAAAAATAAAAAAGTTACAACTGTTGAAACGCAAGGAGGCAAAAACTAAAAAAAATGTTCTGGTCATTAACTACTTTTCAGGTGTTTGGCTTAAGGGGTTAATAAAAAGCAGCGGTTAAAATCTTGGTACAATCTTCACTTCACATGCTGATTATTAACGATTACTATAAATAATCGTATCACCTCTGAGAGAGAATTGATAATTACATTCATGGATGTCGCTAAATCCGACACAATATAGAGGTGTGAGGGGGGTTTGGAAAATGGTGGATATGCTGTAATGATAGTTATAGTACCAGGAGTGCACTTGTCATGGTAAAATGAGGTATTTCCCAAACGTGTTACTTGTTGTAATATTGGTGTTAATCAACATTTTTATCTTAGGAAGCAAATACTAATTAGTTGAGATAAAAATAATAAAGCCTTTCACTGACTTATGGTGAAGCTTTTTTTTTTACGGACTGATGCTTGTTATACTATTTTCTTAATGTTTTTTGCTGTTAAAAAGTCATGTAATGTTTATTGAGGATTCCTCTTCTACACAATCCTTATGGACTCCCTATTCTGAAGGAGCTACTGCTTCATGGCAGACATGTGTTGCATATTCACAGGCTATGCCATAAAAATCTTATCGAATTACTTACAGTTGTGCTCAAAAGTTTACATACCCAAGCAGAATTTTTGCTTTCTTGGCCTTCTTTCAGAGAATATGAATGATAACACAAAAACTTTTTTTCCACTCATGGTTAGTGGTTGGGTGAGGCCATTTATTGTCAAACTACTATGTTTTCCCTTTTTAAATCATAATGACAACCAAAAACATCCAAATGACCCTGATCAAAAGTTTACATACCCCAGTTCTTAATACTGTGTGTTGCCCCCTGTAACATCAATGACAGCTTGAAGTCTCTTGTGGTAGTTGTGGATGAAGCTCATTCTTTTCTCAGATGTTAAAGATGCCCATTGAGATGGCCACTCCAGATCCTTCACTTTGTTCTGCTATAGCCAATGGTAGGTTGACTTGGCCTTGTGTTTTGGATCGTTGTCATGTAGTAACATCAAGTACGTCCCATGCGCAGCTTCCGGGTTGATTAATGAAAATTTGCCTTCAGTATTTGCTGACAACGTGCTGCATTCATCTTTTCTTCAACTTTGACCAAGTTTCATGTGCCCTTGTAGCTCACACATCCCCAAAACATCAGTGATCCACCTCCGTGCTATACAGTAGGAATGGTGTTCCTTTCATCCTAGGCCTTGTTGACACCTCTCCAAATGTAATGTTTATGGTTGTGGCCAGAAAGTTAGATTTTGCTCTCATCACTCCAAATGACCTTGTTCCAGAAGTTTTGAGGCTTGTCTCTGTGCTGTTTGGCATATTGTAGGTGAGATACTTTGTGGCATTTGCACAGTAATGGCTTTCTTCTGGCGACCATGCAACCATTTTTTCTTCAAGTGCCTCCTTATTGTGCATCTTTAAACAGCCACACCGCTAGTTTTCAGAGAATCCTGTATTTCAGCTGATGTTATTTGTGGGGTTTTCTTTGCAACCCGAACAATTTTCCTGGCAGGTGTGGCCGAAATTTTTGTTGGTCTACCTGATCGTGGTTTGGTTTTTACAGAGCCCATGATTTTCCATTTGTAAATCACAGTTTGAACACTGCTGACTGACATTATCAGTTCCTTGGATATCTTGTATATCCCTTTCTTGTTTTATACAGTTCAACTACCTTTTCCCGTAGATCGATTGACTATTCTTTTGCTTTCCCCATGACTCACAATCCAGAAGCATCAGTGGCTGGATGAAAGATGCAAGAGTCTGTCTGGATCCCAAAAACTCACTCCGCTTTTATGCACCCCACTCTGATTAACAAGCAAAAAAGATCACAGGTGAGGATGTTACCTTTAGTAGCCATTCAAATCCATTTGGGTCAACTTCTGTGCATGTTATCAGGCCAAAATCACCAGGGTATGGGAACTTTTGATCAGGATCATTTGGATGTTTTTGGTTGTCATTATGATTTAAAAAGAGAAAACACAGTAGTTTGACAATAATTGGCTTCACCCAACTACTAAGCATGAGTGGGAAAAAAAGTTTTCGTCTCATTCATATTGTCTGAAAAAAGGCCAAGAAAGCAAAAAATTCTGCCGGGGTCTGTAAACTTTTGAGCACAACTGTATGTATAGTTAATAAGGTTAAAAATAGACATTTGTCCATCAAGTTCAATCAAAGGCAGAGAGAAGATATGGATGAAGGGAGAGGTATAGTTCATTATAAAACTTTGTTCTCACTTATTGGTTCAGAATATGGAACTCATTAGGCATGAACTGATCTGCCCTAAAAGGAATATTTTACACCTTATTCCCCCACTGGATCTATATTCTAACAAGTATTTTGTACGGCTCTAAAATGCTTAATCTTATTTTGTTGAGGATAATTCTCTAACCCTTTTTTGAAGCCTTCGCCTGTTCTTGGTGTGACCAGCTCCAGAAATGGCTATTCCACAGATATACAGATCTTATGGCAAAGAAGTCTTATCACCTCTGGATAGTATTTTTTTTTTTTTTTTTTATTTGTTAGATGGAGGGAATGTCCCCGAGTCTTTTGAAGGATGTTTTATATGAAATTGCTTTTCACCACACTTTTTATTAGTCATTTATGTATTAATCAAATCTTTTATACAGGTAACGAGTTCAAACAGGTGCATTTAATCCAGGTAATGAGTGCAGAGTAGGACGGCTTCTTAAAGAA
The DNA here is from genome assembly GCA_025379985.1 of Phyllomedusa bahiana. Lineage (NCBI taxonomy): Eukaryota > Metazoa > Chordata > Amphibia > Anura > Hylidae > Phyllomedusa > Phyllomedusa bahiana. The sequence continues at coordinate 103,481 of JAODAL010006675.1, forward strand.
AAACTAACTGGTCTGTGAGAGCAGAATTCTTACTGGTTGGTAGATGATCAAATACTTATTTATGCAAAAAACTTAAATAATTATCTAAAAATCATACAATGTGATTTTCTATTTTTTAGATTCTGTTTCTCACAGTTGAATTGTACCTACTGTATAAATCACAGACCTCTCCATTCTTTGTTGGTGGGAAAACGTGCAAATCGTCAGTGTATCAAATACTTATTTGCCCCACTCTACACTGAGTTGTACGTAATCCTGTAGACTGCAGCTGTCACCCAAGTTAACGTCAATTAGCAGCAGTAATAATCTCCAAACACTTGTGAAATATTCACACCTCGTCAAGCGCAAGGTCCGGTAGCAGTGCTCTCCAAATTGAAGTTATAACCAATTCAAGAAAACAAATGGGCCAGTGCTTACATCCATATTAATTTAAAACTACACTGCTTTTAATTCTCTTGCTAAAAACATGTCCCAAATCATTTGTATAGTACACTCAACTGACTTTTTAATTCATTTTTTTTTTAAATTCTCTGATATTATAACATAACAGTAAAGCCTTACATATCATGGGGAAAAAAAGACTAAAAAATTAGTAGAATAGAAAGAAAGTATAATAGAATTCGAACTTGCGTGTACAATGGATAAGGAAAATGTGCCTGGTCGTGAAGGGGGTAAACACCCAAGTCAGAGCTGGTTGATTATAGTACTAGAAAAGAACATCTCAGTGCAGGCTTAATCACATGATAGAGTTACAACCACTTCAAAACATGAAACATGCAATGTGCCAGAGGGTAAGGTCCCACACTGCTGCTACTGCATGTGGACAAAACTACACCTACGGGCAATGGCTACACAATTTTACAGGTGAAGCTGCTCAGGTGCAATTTCTCCCATGTGGCATTGGGGCTTATATAGCCTTCTGCTGGGAATGTTTTATTCTCCAGTCATGGAGGTGCGAGTATGGCCATGTGTCTTTGCTTTTAAGTAAATACTGTCCCATTTTTCTGTGATTTTATTGTAAATTGTTAGTCTGGGGACTTGCAGGACAATGGGGATCCTTGAAGTGGGTTGCGAGCTTGTGTATTTTGACCAAAATATCAACTAATACCTCATATTTGATATTTTTTCAGTGTGTAGTTTTAAAAACATTAAAGGTGACATGTCCCAATACACAAATACTCTTGACATCATATTCTTGATATAAATGAACTGTAATATACCAAACTAAAAAGGTGCATTACATATAGTAGCGATGATACGCTGTGAGCCTCCATAATGCAATGCACCTATCGAGGTACATTACATACACTAGTAATGATACTCTACTCACCTCTGTTACACAATGCGCCTCAATAGTCCCATTACATAAAGTAGTAAATTTGCAATAAAGCACTTACTTATCGCTATTTTATCCTTATGCACAAAGATTTGAATAATAAAGAAATGGCTTTTATACCTGTCAAGTAAGTGCTTTATTGCAAATTTACTACTTTATGTCCTGCGACTGGGGACTGCACTTGCTCTACAATTGGGCTTGGCCGTGTGAGGTTTACCAGGTGATCGAAGACTTCAATCAAGGTGAGCTCTAAACCCTTCGCTACATAAGTATTGAGTCCCATTACATACACTACCAATGATATGCTATGCGCCACGATTGCACAATGTGTCTTTTTAAAGGGGTTTTGCCATGAAGTAAAATTGACGTGGGAAGCTTGCAAATGAAATAATAAACATTTTCACCATTCAATATTATTAAAAATTCTGCACCGTTTTTGTCTCAGCCGCTCCTTTAGTGATCCATTGTTTACAGCTCGTCTCCAGGGGATACGACCAGGGCTGAGAGCTCCTCAGTCCTGGTCGCACATGCTCAGACATCACTTCTCCTCTCAGGCAGCTATTGGGTGTTCAAACCCAGGTGCTGTCACTTTACTCCCGTCCTCTGTTCTCCTTAGTAATTAGTCAAACAGTGCAAATAAATAAAAAAGAAACCTCAATGAGGTGTGAGCATTCATAAAGAGAAAAAAAAAAACACAGGTTTGGTTCCTACAGGAATTTGAACTTAGGACCCTTGTGCCTGGAGGCAAAAACTATACCTCTCAGCTACTCACAATTCTTTACATTATCAGACCTTTCTTTGACTAGAGAGAGGAAAGGCCTGGTGATATCATCCTGCTGGGTCACATGATAGGCAATTCAAACAAATCACACGCCCCCTTCTGAGCACACAGAGCTGAAGAGGTGAATACAGGAGGTATGAAATGGGATTGTGGCAAAACCCCTTTAAGCGCTTTAAGTTTACCATGCAAGTTATACCAGACGCTAGATTTTGAGAGGATCGTACTTTCATGCGCACTTTACACTGATTAAATGTACATAAAAAACACCAATTTTTGGACATTTCGCCCTAAGTATTAATCAGAAATCTACACCTGTGCAACTTCTTCCATGTGGCACTAGGGCTTATATTGCCGCCTACTAGGAATGGTTTATTGTCCTGCCATGGAGCTGTGAGTATGGCCGCGTCTCTGCGTTTTTTTTTTAATAAAACTGTGGTATTACCAAAATGATGCGATCTGCGGCCACCCGTAAGAAGGAAGAATTCTTTTCCAGCACAGTTATGTAAATAGATAAAAAGCAAAAAATTATTGATACTCACATAAAAACATGATGCATATCACAGTGGAAGGTGATAGGAGAGTAGATCACACTGAAAAAACAGCCTACGCATTTCGAGCACTTATCATGTGCTCTTAGTCATGGCTAAAGTGCAACTGGCAGATCAGCGGCCACCCCATTTTGGTATAGCTTCAATGACATGCATTAGCTGTAGTGTGTGACCTTGCCCTTCCAAGTGAATGTGCGACACATCCTGACAATTAGCATATCTTTAGAAATTGCTTTGCATACAATTCCCTGATGTCAGGAGCCAAGTATCTAGTATTCTCTTGTATAGCAAAAATAAGAAGATGGTGAATAAAATTGAGGGTAAATAAGAGCTCGGCTGGGGTGAGTTATTGTAAATAAAACCTGACTGCTCCAGAATAATCGGCATGGTATTACCAATGTGTGGCAATCTGTTCTGGATGGTCAGTAGAAGGAAGTTTATGCATTGATGTTGGTTAACAGGAGGCTTCTTTCATCCAGATTATAGTTTTTACGTATCCTTTGCTAAACACACAAGTACTACACATTGATGCACTACACAAAAATTGTCCTACAGAAGCTTGGTCCTTCTCTACGATGTTGGATTTTTTACACAAGGACCTTTGTGTAGAGAAGATCTCATTTTCATTGGTATGTCAAAAGAAGAGGGTTACATAGACCTTGGCAAGAGCAGTGCATTGCTTTGTATAGGTATCATGTGATTGCTCCTCTTTTTTTTTGCAGCCAAGTGATTAAAGGAACAGGACAAAAGATCAGGCGTGGCACCTCCTACCACCCCCCACTTTAGGGGAATTAACGGACTTCCCCTGTGATTGGCGTCTCTGGAAACGTCAGGCTGTAATTACCGGGGTGAGCTCAGATATTTTGCAGCATTCTCTATCAGACGCTATTCACTAGTGCACAAAGGACAATTAATTACCCTGCTGTTCCTTCAAGAAAAAGCTGCTTAATTTTTTTTTTGTCTTAACCCTTACACATCTGGTGGATTGGAAGCATGCAGCTGACTATATCATTGTCTGATTAACCGCACAGGAATCTGTGATTTGTGTGAGTTTGTGATTAATGATGTAGATTCTTTCTTAAGGAACCAGATGTGCATTTTAAAGAAACCTATTAAAACCGATAAGTATGTTCTACGGTAGACCTCCGTTATCTGCCCGGCATATGTACAGTGTTATTCCAGAAAGTACAGCTGTGATGTGCCAATAACATGCCATGCTTCCAAGATAACATAGGCTGCACGTTAGTATTTGCATTTACAGATGAAATATCTATCGATATATTGTTGACTTGGGATTATATGTGTAGTACGATAGTGTGTACTGGTGACCAGAGCTTTACTCTTCATGTCAGTGTGGTCAAAATGTAGTGTCCATTACAAAAGACAAGAAGTTTTTGTATGAGGGACAGACATGTTTGGACTGGCCCACAGGGGAATAAGGGAATCCCTGGTGGGCCCCTGAACATGGGAGACCTGGTTTTGTTTTTTAACTGCATATATATCCTCAGAAGAGGCAAAAAAGCAGAGAGAAATAGACAAAAGTTAAGAGGCAAAGTAGGGAAGACCTGCACAATCATTTACAGTAATTGTAGGGTGGGTCCTTAAAATAAACTCCACTGGTCAACTGGTGGACCCCTAGAATCAACTCCACCTGTGGGCCCTAGAAACCCCAGTCCGACATTGGGGACAGAACACAACAATGCTGCCATTAATTTTAACATGCTCAACTTTAGATAGACTAAAAATCTCTTTGTGGTAAGTTTGGCGTACATTGAGCACAAATGATTTATAGAAGTGACAGAGAATGTCAACCACAGACTGACAAGAGATGAAGAAAAGCATATATTAGGCCATATTGACGTGACATTTCTGCGATCCGCTGAGCATCTACTTATCAATAGCCGAAAAAGGTATCCAACATATAGCACAACAGATCCATAGACTATAATGGGGAAAATAATTTGCTTATGTCTGTATACCTTTTTTTCATAAAGGATAAAAAAACAGTCTACCATACTGTTTTGTCCTTCGAAAACCTACATACAATGTATAATTCATTTAACATAATAGTAAATGGGAAATGTATGCATATGTAAATCTCTTTGATAAACAGATACATATTTTGCATATAATATTTAAGAAGAAAAATTGTAATCAATTTATTAACAACAAAAGGTTAGAAAAAATATAATATAATATATATAAAATATAATATATATATAAATATATATATATAATATATATAATTATATATATATATATATATATATTTTTTTTTTTTTAGCAAAAACAGACAGAAATGGGTGCAAACACATGCACGTACTTGGAACATAGATGTTAAAAAAATGGAGGCAGAGGCTAAATTTATTGTTAAAAGGTATTTCCAGTAAAATGTACAGTAATCATAATATGTGGTCATATGGGTACACAAAGGGTTAAAAATACAGTCAACTGCAAACACATGCACAAATACAAATTTTAAATTGGCTGGTATTGCTATTTTGAAGGTTGGTGAAGAGCTGGTCAAAACCAGTTTGGAATATATTAGCCAATGACATCAGAAGGTGGAATGTGAGGGAAGATTGGACCTAATATATATTTAGCTGTATTCCACATATGGTTTGTAGTAATGCCTGAGCCAACTGAGAGTCACACCCACATGGAGAAGTGTATATAAGGAAGGGGTGTGGGGAACCCAAAGGGGTTGGAACCCGGGGGCGAGCCAACAGACCTTGGAAAGAGCCATGGGGTGAGGAGGCCATTGCTGGCCATAAGGGGAAGCCATTAAGGCCTAACTCTGGTCTCTGAAGGGAAAAAAGGGGTTCCTATTTTACATTCTACACACAAGACACTCAAGGGTAAAGTACTATGTTTTGTAACTTGTAACAATGTTATGTTATGATCCTTTGAAGACTGTAAAATAAATATATTTTTCTTATATAAAGAAAGGTGTATAAGTATTTCTGAATCTAGTTTCGTTAATTTTAAAAAGTAAGGACCTGAGGTCTGCACCCTCACTCACGGTGATCATAGATCTGTTATCTTGTCACTAATGAAATATATTTTTTCTCTAACTGTATATTTCTTACATTTATAGACAATTATTGGTCATTGAAAACATATCTGTTTAATGTATATATTAAATGAAGGTCAGAAATGTTATGTGAATGGGGCCGTACTCTGACAAGTCACATGCCAGTGGAGAACTTGGAGACCTCGGTTACATAGACAGTCATAATATGGCCACATTTTAGCATCTATTTTTTAACTGCAAACCCCAAACCCTATTTTGCTGTTAGTTTAAGTAGTTGGGTCTGAATTTGAGACCATAATATAGGATTAGAAATGTACCCACTCTATGCTAGTTTGAAACTGGATTTACACTGACACAACCATGAATAGCTTCTCAAAACTGTCACTAATGTTTAAGTCAGGGTATACATGGTCTTTAACTATGCTAACCCATGCTAATCCCATAAAAAGGGCCATTATTGATCATGCCAAACCTTTCTACACAGATTTAGTAGGGCATTTTTAGTAATCGTTAACAGAATCACAAGGCATATGTTACAAAGCAACCTGACAGGAGACGTATGCTGCCTCAGTAATGGACAGCATAAAAAAATCCCAACAAACATCCTAGTTTATCTTGAAACACTATGGTGTTTCAGAGAAGACAATTTCAGATGAGCCCGGTATAAGGAGAAGTCAAGGAAGCAGCCAAGTCAGTTCTGATTGACAGGTTTCTACTTATTACTCTATACTGAATGACAATAATCCCATTCACATCATTTTTGGGATCCAGTGCAAATAATTCTCAAACTCTACTGGAAAAGCTTGGCGTCTTGTTTTGCCGCTGTTCACGTTTGAGTAATAATTCCAACACTTAAAGGGGTTTTCTTATCTGGCTGTTTCTCACAGTGTGCTCTTCGCAGTCTGCATTAGGTTTCCACTTCTGTTTAGGCTGTGAGTGGTTCTACTGACATTTCAGCTCTGCTATTCTTAATTAAGGATGTTAGAAGGACATTGTTGATGGTGGGGTTCAAGGCACAGCGCTCTAAAGATTTTTAAGTAAAAAAATACAAACAAGTTCCTGTGCTGCTTGCTGGTAAGCAGCGATGTCACCATCCTTGACTGTTAAAGCACAGAGAGATGGTTGGTAAAACCTCCTACCCCTATATTAATGGAGCTATCATTGTGGTGGACCTATTAGGATGAATTTGTTTATGCCTTTTGTTAGGCAAATATATATATATATAGTTATACAATGTTTCCCCGAAAATAAGACACCCCCGAAAGTAAGACATAGCAGAGATTTTGTTGAATTCCCTAATATAAGGCACCCCCCAAAAATAAAACATAGCTGAAATCATTGCTGCAGCTCTCCATACACAGGGCCGTCCCTAACGGTGGGTAGAAAGAAAGGTTGGGGGGGCACGGTTGTTCCCAAGCCCCGCTCACCCCGTGTGAAGGACCTGTGCAGGGAGGTCATTTGACTGTGATGTCACCACAGGTGCCGAACATCCCAGGACAGGAGGCAGAAAGTGTTCAAGTACGTGAGGGATAGGGTGTGAGAACGAGCAATGATACTGACACACACACATCTCACAGGATGGCTGATGTGACATGCTGGGACTTCTAATTCTGCAAGTCCCAGCATGTCACATTTTTCATCCTTTGAGATAAGTCACTGCAGCTGCCATAAAATGTCCTTTACATACATATATCCTATGGTTTGTGATTCTAAACTTTAAGATATATATACACACACACACACTAGCATGGCATGCTATAATTTATTTGTGGAAAAATAAGACATAGTGCATCTTTAGAAGCAAAAATTAATATAAGACGCTGTATATACATGTATACATTGATATAGCGTGATTCACATGTGCAGGTAAGAAGGAGATAACTTATTTATTGCTGTGTCATTGTATAGAGCTGAAAGCGGTTAACAGAGTGGGAAGACCATGCAGCTAAATACTAGAGCCTATCAGCTCTACTAAATACATAGCTAAATACTAGAGTCTTTACTATTTAGCTAGTTAGTTCAGTTCTGAGTTTTGTGTCCAATCAGTTTGAAATTGTGTTCCAGCAAAGAAATAGGGAAACCCTACTATCCACCGGCGATAGGTAGGACAGGCCGAGGCAGAACAAAAGCCTCAATCACAGATATCCTACTGAAGAGAAACCACAGAGAGAACACCAGAGACACAACTTCAAGAAAGGTGTATTGTATTGTGCCACAGTGACCTTAAAAAAAGAAAGTGTAACATCCATAGGAATTATATCTGTGAGTAAAAGCGTGAACATTTCCCCGAACAAGTGTTGTCCGTTTTATTCAGACACTGGTGCACCACATGAACACCTCACTACTCTCAACATCCATGCCAACCATCCACAATCTGCTTATATAACGGTATCGTTAGGTAAATCCTTCCCTGTGGGGGACATTTATAAAACCTGCATTTAGATGTCCAGTTTTATGGTGACTTGCCGCAACTAGGTATACAGTTACACCTATTAAATGGTACAAGCACAAAAGCTGAGCTCATGCCATCCAAGTGGGCTGTAACATACACTCATTAATCTGCTACAACTGCTTTAACTTAACTTAGGCTACCCTCTAAAAAAGTCAAACCCCTCTGGTCACCTGATCTCCTGGGCTTTCCACAGAGCGACAAAGAGAACTACTCAGTTTCCTGTTAACAAATTGCTGAAGCAGAACTGCAGGAGGCCCATAGAAATGTTAATGAAAGTATGCTACAAAAGGGCCTAACTTTAGGAAAGAGAGATAAAGGTTAGATTTTTTTTTTTCATTGGACAACCCCTTAAATAATATTAAGAAGTATCTGGGCTCCATTTTATATGCCTTACATGACTAGACTTAGTATAGTACGCTATTCTGTGACTGAGAATTAATATTTTGCTGTTTACCCACAGCAAAACATCTGGATGCTTTGAATCTAGACATAAGGCTGGGGATACACACGGGGCTTCATTTATCAATTTGTCATTAAAACCACACTACAAAGCGAGAGCGAGCTTCTTATTGTGGTTGAAGTTGCACTAAAATCAGTATGACCCATACTACTTAATTTGTTGGCACTCACACCATGCTAGGCACAGCCAGACTCCTTTATTATTGTACTCCAATATTGTACTCCACAACATGGGGCTGGTCCATAACAAATGTTAATTGATTATGAGGGTCAGGATTAGGCTTGTACATCTGCGCACCACAAAATGCGTTTGTTTGCTAGTGTTTGCTTGCACATAATTTCCACACAAAAACTATGCGTAGTGCCCGAGGCAAATTTCCACCTCCCATACTTTATTATTTTATGACACATACATGCCTGAAAAAATTTACATTAAGGGGCTTCCGTCTCTCCTCCCCGCTCGGCGAATACGCCAGGCGGGGAGAAAGTGACATGCACATTATCCCGGCGGGATACGCGCCGTGGATAATGAAAGTCTATGGGGCCGGCGGGCCGCGCCACCGCCCCGCCCCTTATTCAAGCCGGAATTGCGAGCGAAATCCGTCCTGCAATTACGGCTTGAATAAGCCGTGTGAACCGGCCCTAAGGGCCACATATATGAAAACCGGCAAGGTCTAAAACTCACTTTATTGCCCATAGCAACCAATCAGAGCCCAAAGCAACCAATCAGAGCGCCCCTATCATTTCATATAGTGCTCTGGAAAAGGAAAGGGGCGCTCTGATTGGTTTATATTGCATTTTGTTATTTTTAAAGACTCTAAGTTCCTTTGAAGGTCCATGTCTTTTGTGTATAAAAAGTCTGTAAATTTTCAGTTTCTTGTATTACATCATGTCTGAAGAAGAGAGCTAGCACTCTCGAAAGCTCACCATCAAATATACTCAGTTGGCCTCTAAAAGGTATCGCCTGATTTCTTCACTCTTCTATAGGCAACAAAGTGAGTTTTAGACCTAGACAGATTTCATACATGTGGCCCTAAATCCAAAGATAGGCTGCACTCTATTGATCACTCCAAAGTATTAGATCAAGTCACTGGCTTAGATGATTGAGAAGGATCACATTGGTTCAATAAAATAAAAAGTGGAATAAAGAACATGCATCCTAAGAAGAGATTCTGTTGAAAAGTTGTGAAGTGTGAAGCCAGATCGACAACTAGAAAAGTTGTTTTCATAAAAATTATGTTTTGAAAATTAAATATATGATTAAATAAAATTTTGATAATCTTCATAAATCAACTGACGGATGACTTTATCTAATACTTTGGAGTGATCAATAGAGTGAAGCCTTTCTTTGGATTTATTGAATATATTATTTTAGGGTATGTTCACACGATTTACTACGGCGCATACAGTATGCACCTCAGTACATCATGTGTTTCGTGAGCTCGTGCTAATACACGCGTATACTTGCGGTGCGGGGAGGGGGGTGCAGCCCGCCGGCCCCATAGACATGCATTACTCGCAGCGCTTATTCGCCGCAAGTAATTTACATGTCACTTATCTCCCTGCGCGTGCAATACGATCGTATTGTACGAGCGGCAAGAGGAGGCGTAATCCATAGTTCTCTATGAGAACTATGGTATATCGTAATTTCGGCACGCATCTCGCCCGTATTAGAGTACGAATACACGACGAATACGTGACGAAATTACCCCGTGTGAACATACCCTTAGGATTTGCACCTTCAACAAACAAGGACATATACATATAACAGAAAGAATTGACATATCAATTGTTGTCAAGCGGCAAAAATTATGAGAGTGTGAATGATGTCATATATTTAACATTTCAGTCTAGGAGAAGTGTATATAAGATTGTTTTGGGTGCATTTCAGCATGTACCAAGAGACGCGGCAAAACACGCTGTGTGAACATACCCTAAGAGTTTTTAACCTATTTCTGAAGATGACAAGTTACCAGTGAATGCAGCGGGTTGCAGTGATAGGTGTTGTATAGTTTTCTACAGCAAATATGATTAGTACTCTGACATTCTTTTATAATCCAAATGATATAGTATATGTGAGTATACAAGGACAGCCTACTATTGCTATTATAAAGCTCAGGAAACTGTGTAGAAATGGTGGCAAATGTGCATACTACCAAAAATAATAATAATTATTAGTATGGTGGATTAACATTATCTTGAACCACTTTATTATTTTTTTTCTCTATATATTTAGCACTATAGGATTTGTCAGGCTTAAAAAAAAGGCTACATATGAAGAGTATTTATTGGCAGCACTCAAATCAATTCCCGATGGCCAACAAGTCACACGGTGCGGGATGGACAAATCCTCTATTGGTGGTGCTAAGCGATGTTGGTGCAGAGAGAGCACTAAAAAGTTTCAAGTGAAAAAAATAGTAATTTGTAGCACTTCCCAATCTTCTTTTGAAGCTTATTCCAGCAAAATTACAGGTCTATGTTTACTTCTGGTTCCACTGAATGGCTTGTGAACTTGGCAGTCATTTGGTGGCTTCAGCCTCATGTCCCATTGCATTCACATCACCTCTGATGTGTTGTTCACTTCGTGAGCTCTTGTAGATATGTCTCTCACTGTAATAAGTGCTGACTGTAGGGTCTGTGTGTTTAGAAGTCTAAATATTGCCATGGGAGTGTTATGCTTTCCCTCTATGCACCAGCCTAACCAGAAAACTAGAAGAAAGCAGTGCACAGCATCAGATGGACACTTCTGGAATCAAATAAGTGTAAGAGGTGTCTTATTTGCTCTCCTTATTTGGTTGCACAATAGGTACAAAACTATTGGAGACAGTACATAAAAATATCCATAGGTGCAGCAGATTTTCTTTTTTCAAGAAACATCCCCCATATGGCTAGCGGAGAACAATGTCAAACATGGCCCAGCACAAGAGGAATCAAAGACATGCGCCAATCCTGACTTATACGCTTATAAGTAAGGAGACCACACATTGTCCTATGAAGTTGGAGTGGGGACTCTGTACTTATAAGTAGTGTTGAGCGATTACGTTGACTATCGTCATCAGGTCGATATCGTCAATTATCAAGACGATTTCCGATAGTCGATAATAGAGTATCAAAAAAGAATAGAAAACAAACGAGACGGCACCGATCCCAACAACACAGCTTTCAGAGAACAGTCTTTCCATACATGAGACAATCCATGCAATACTGGTGGTGCTCAGCTCTATGAAAAGCAGTACATGCAATGATCCAAAAAAGGAGAGAAATAATCAGAGCGGCACTCACCAGTCTTCTTATCTTTAGTTTTATTCAGTGATCCATAGCAAAGGACAAGTACAAAGATCCTGGCCTACGGCCGTTTCGCGTGCCACAACGCTTTGTCAAGGCATCTTGAACTGGACATTGACTATACCTGTCCTGGGCCACAGCATGAGCCCCAAACCTGCATGACCTACAGATTAAAAAGTGCTGGAAAAAGGAGTCTTTGAACCACCATTTTAGTTGAACTGGACATTGACTATGCCTGTTCTGACCACAGTATGACCATTAAACCTGTGTGACCCACAGATTAAAAAGCGACGGAAAGAGGAGTCTTTCAACCACCATTTTAGTTGAACTGGACATTAACTATACCTGTCCAGGGCTACAGCATGAGCCCCAAACCTGCATGACCCCCAGATTTAAAAACTGCCGGAAAAAAAGAGTCTTTCAACCACCATTTTAGTTGAACTGGACATTGACTATACCTGTTCTGTATCACAGTATGACCATTAAACCTGTCTGACCCACAGATTTAAATGTGCCGGAAAAAGGAGTCTTTGAACCACCATTTTAGTTGAACTGGACATTGACCATACCTGTCCTAGGCCACAGCATGACTCATAAACCTGTCTGACCCACAGATTAAAAAGTGCCGGAAAAAGGACTCTTTGAACCACCATTTTAGTTGAACTGGACATTGACTATACCTGTTGTGTACCACAGTATGACCATTAAACCTGTCTGACCCACAGATTAAAAAGTGCCAGAAAAAAGAGACTTTCAACCACCATTTAGTTGAACTGGACATTGACTATATCTTTTCCTGGGCCCAAGCATGAGCCCCAAACCTGCATGACCCACAGATTAAAAAGTGCCGGAAAAAAGGAGTCTTTCAACCACCATTTTAGTTGAACTGGACATTGACAAATACCTTCCTGGGCCAAGCATGAGCCCAAACCTGAAATGACCTACAGTTTTAAAAAAGTGCTGGAAAAGGAGCCCTTTGAACCACCAAATTTTAGTTTGAACTGGACTTTGGGACTATACCTTGTTCTGTATCACAGTATGACCTTTAAAAACCCGTGTGACCCCCAGATAATAAAGTGCCGGAAAAAGGAGTCTTTCAACCCCCTTTTAGTTGAACTGGACATTGATTAGACCTGTCCTGGGAAAACCTACATCTTTTCCCAAGTCTTCCTGTACCTCCTTGTACAATTCAGAGGAATATTTGTTTCAGCTATTTTGTGCATGCCAGTTTTTTAGTAGTTTAATTCTAGAAAACACATTTTTAAAATAGGATGGAATCCCACCACATCTTTGTTTCTTTTTTTTATGTATTACCTTGAGCCACTTTTGACAATTGTGAAGAACAAATGTCTGTTAGAAACAACATTGTTTTATAATAGGACCTGTAGTATTGCTGCATTTCAAAGCACCATGACCCAAAAATTTATAAAAATGACTTCTCAGCTGCTGTTAAAAATTGTGAGGGAGAAATGCCACTTGGAAGCCACATTTCTGTTCCAAAGGACCATGATTATAGCTGTATCTCACAGCACCATGACCCCAAAAAATTATAAAAATGATTTCTCAGCCACTGTTCAAAATTGTGAGGGAGAAAAGCCACTTAGAAGCCACATTTCTGTTTCAAAGGACCATGATTATAGCTGTATCTCACAGCAACATGACCCCAAAACCATTGACAATGCGAAAAGATGACGTGAGTAAATGGAATATGGTTTTGTCATGAAACCTTGGTGTCTGTTACAGTCTCCTCACAGCAAAACCAGCAAAATTAACTGTTGGGAACTGAGAATAAAAATTGCAGTAAGAAATGATCATTTTTAAAAATAGTGTTTAAGAGGACCATTTCTGTTTGAAGAGGACTGTGAAGTAGACCGGCAACTAATCGGTGACCTCGGCAATTGGGGCTACAACATAATCAGAGATCCCCGCCTGATTCATCTTGATGAAAGTCAATCGATCCTCATTATTGTGAAAACCGGATGCGTTTTTTCTGTAATGACTCCTCCGCTGTGTGAAGGGCCCCCTCAGATATGACGCTGGCTGCTGGGCAGGACAACACCTCTATGGCGTGGCGAGCGAGCTCGGGCCATTCATCCATTTTGGATACCCAGAAGTCAATTGGGTCCGAAAAAACATCCAAAAACATCGTGTTGAGATGCAGATAGTCAAAGCATCATGATCTTAAAACTGGGCTCTGTGTGTTGTATGTGTGCCCTGCATTACATGCGTTGGTGAGGTGGTAAAAAAAAGATTGCCAGAGGTCACCCTTAGGCTTCTGCCAAAATTGCCTGCTGCTGCTGCTACGTATACTTGTCACTCTACTGCTGTCACGTTGCTGACGTTGTTCCACCGTGACATTTGAAGAATGTGAAGCAGACGCAACAGATGTCTCCAGTTGATCAATCAGCAAGGTCTCCATTTCCTGCATTTTACTCTCTATTTGGGGGGGGTGGAAGGAAAGTGTGAGTTTTGTTTTGCACCGGGGATCCAGGAGGGTGGCCACCCAGTAACTGTTGTTCATTTTGATGGCCTTAATGCGAGGATCATGTTGGCGGAAATAGAGCATACAAGCACTCATGTGAGAGATGGAGTCTTGATTTTCCAAGCCTCTGGGTTGAGAGCACTAGCAAACTCATCTTCCTAATCTTCCTCCTCCGCCTCAAATTCGCACCAACCACATTCCAAGGCAGGGACGTCGGTAACGTCGGTGTCTAGGAATACCTCCTCCTCCGCTTGGTTTTGGTTTTGGCACCTATGAAATACAACACCAATTACTAGCAAATTTCTGTATGGTAATATCCGTACAAGATGGGTCTTTTAACAAAAATTTGGCCCCGCGCCCCAAAATGAACAAAACCCAATTAAATTGTGTACGGATAATAAAAACGTGGTTTTTGCATCTAAAATTTACACCTCGGTGACTAGAAAAGTTCTGTATCCTATTGTGGTACAAAGTGGGTTTTAAACAAAGGGGTTGCCCCAAAAGTGAAAAACTATTAAAATGTGAACGGATAATAAAAGTGGTTTTTGCACCTAAAATCCCCTGCGATGACTAGAAAATTTCGAATCCTTTTTTTGGTACAAAGGGGGGTTTTTTTGAAAAAGCTGGGCTGCGCCAAAGTGAAAAACACGAAAATTAAATTTGTAGGATAAAAAAACAGGTTTTTTGACCTATAAATACACCTGCGGTGACTAAAAAAAGTTCTGTATTATTTGGTAAAAAAGGGGTTTTAAACAAAAGGGGCTGCCCCAAAAAAGTAAAAAAAACCTAATTAAATCTGTAAGATAATAAAAGGTTAGTTTTTACAATGCAGTTACTAGAAAAAATCTGTACCCTAATAAAGACAGGCTCCCCCAAAATAAAGCAATTTTTCACCAAAAAGGGCCCAAAAAAATTTTTATAAAACCCCTTTTAAATGCAGGTCAAAGAATCGGGGGCTAAAAATATCCCTCTCCTTTCAAAAGCCTGCCTGCCTGCCAGCCTGTCTGTCAGTTTTTATTTCTCCCTCCAAAGAAAATAATTACAATAAAAAAAATATGCAAACGTGATATGTACCCACACATGGTGCCATTACAAAACATAATCTGTCCTATAATGCAACATACTGCTGTGTTCACTGAAATCTAAGCTAGAAAAGAAAAAGAAAAATTAATAAAAAGTCCATGTGTCCTTACGGCTAAAATAGGCTTAGTCTTTGAAACCATGACCACCATCTGACACGTTTCAAGACTGTGGGCCACATGTATGAAAACTGTTTAGGTCTAAAACTCACTTTTTTGCCCATAGCAACCAATCAGAGAGCCCATAGCAACCAATCAGAACGCCCCTCTCATTTTTCCAAAGCACTATATGAAATGAAAGGGGCCCTTTGATTGGTTGCTATGGGCAACAAAGTGAGTTTGAGACCTAGATAGTTTTCATACATATGTCTCTGTGTGTCTAACTCGTAGAAGTACTGATTCTGGATTTTAATCATTTGGAATAAAGTTTCATTCTTTTATTGGCTGAGTGCTGGACTAACTTTCCTTTTCTTGTAGCTATCCTTTGGATCTACCTGTGGTCCGGCAGGTCCATTCTGCACACCAGCAACATATATTATGCAAGGATCCTGAGGGCATCACTCTATATCTTATGGTGAGCAAAAGAATAACATTTTTTATGTTCTTTTTTTTAGTCTTTCAATGATCAAAGCATCAACTGAAAAAAATGCACCATAAAGATCCATGAGTTTTCAAAATCAGCTTCTACATGAATTTTTTGATGCATCCAAACTGTACGAGTTCCTACTACTATACTGAAGTAAGGGTTGTCTCACTAAAAGGATTGCTTTTTTTGTTAAAGATCTTGCAAAAACAGGTCACTTTGCAATATGTGTCCATTAACAGTGTCCTACCTATTCCTAGATATCCCCTCTTGTATGTGCTGCATCAGCTCATCGGGTCGCTATAGCTACAGACCTGTTTGATCTCTCCTGATAGGCTGCCTGCACTGGTTGCTATAGCTACAGACCTGGCTTCTATTGCAGCCTAGTGGAAGCCAGTAAACACGCCCCTGAATTCACAATGAAACCAAGAAAAAAGGACTGAGTTAAGGGGAATCAATGTAGTGAGACAACCCCTTTAGTGATGTGCTAATTAAAGAGGTCCATGGCTCAGATATCTCATAGAACCTGTGTTGATCTCCTGTAGGCTTTATTGTCTTTGTTGACTCCAGTACAGCTGTAGTTGAGAACAATTTGTCCTATTTTTCCTCCACATCCTTTCAACAATGATTGCACTCTGCACATAGAGGACACACAAATCCGCTATTTATCTTTATTCTTGGAATAGTTATTCCTCATAAAGACCAAAGTAAATGTTCCCAAGCAAGACTCCAAGCATCTGGTAAGCAGGCCACTTTTCATTAAAGGACATGTAGAAAATAATAATTATGGACAATTTCAGTGTATAGACAGGATGGTTCTAAAACCTCTTAGTTTGTATTTTGTTATAGATATCCAGATGTGAAAGGGACCTTTTGGTAATGTAATCCCCGAAGAGCCCATGATGTGTCAGGACGAGAGGAGAATATAAATTCAGAATATCTTCGGCTATTTATTTTTCTGTGCAGCCCTGCAGAATAAGTTCTTCATGTGGTTGGTTATCACATGCCGTTCATTCACCGCTGTACTCAAAGCCTTCTCCTATGGTTTTCCTCCAACTTCTTCTTTACTTATATTGAACTCAAACCTTTTATCTTTATTCATGTTACTGAATTCAGGTCAATGTATATTTACTTTACTGCCATGTTGTACAGCTCGGCACAGTGTGTTAGCAGATTGCATAATAATGTTACTTAATGTTCCGTACACTGCGAATATTTTCATTTAAACTATTATTTCTCGATATTTAAAATACATTTATATTCGAGGGACTATTTGCTTTTTTATCACGATCTTTAGAGCATGTTTTTTCGCAGATTTGGATCATCTTCTTAAGATTTCAGTCTTGAGAGGCAAATCTTGAAGGCCCTTAGAGACATGGGGCAAAGCTCAGGTTTACTGCAATATTTTAATGAATGGTGAGAACTTGAGCAAGAATCCCACCTTCACTGGCTCTACGTTGTTGGCAGACAAAGGTGTGAGAAATTGACCCAAGGAAATTGGAGCAAACGGTCAGTAAGTTCTTCTGTTCTAGGTGGTTTCCATTAGCTAGAGCCACAGCTCACCTTATACCATTGCATTACCCCATCTTGGGACCAAAGTCATCAAGTACTATTCCGTCATTGTTTCAGTTCCACTATGTTCTTTGTGTTATTGTCTTTGATCAAAACATCTCATAAATTGACTCATTTTAATTGTTTAAATTACTTTTGTCAGGGACTGGTCAGGGACACACGCACAGACACAGACAAGTGGGCCCTGACTCTGATCCCAGCCTCTGTCCCTGCCTTTTGGGGAACCCGACTCATTAATAGGCCAGCCCCAACCAGAAGACTGATGGCTGCACTGATATATGTGCAACACAGACAGGACAAACAGACACAGAACAAATAAGCGAAGTCGGGCGGTCCAAGTCGGCAACAGTACGGTCAGAGAGGTACAGAGACGTGAGACAAAGAGGATAAACAGAGCCCAAGCCAAAGGTCAATACCGGTCGGGTGCAGCAGTACAAAATCACTAGGAAACAGAGAATAGTCAGGAGAACAGCAGGGTCAAACACAGAAAAGGCAAATGAAAAAGGAAGGGCTAGCTATAAGCAAAAGACCTCTATAGCAGGCAAAGATGGAAATGAAATGATCCTTTAAATAGGGAACCAAGGAAGGCAGAATTGAGGCCATAGGTGGAAAGAAACACAAGACCGGATAGGACCAGAAGGTTGTCCATCAAAAAGAGAAACTCATTAACTCAAAGAGTGCTGGAGGATTCCTGGACAGGGCGTTGGCCAGGAATCAATCAAGCAAACAGCGAGGAGAACACAGTTCACACTAGTGAATACAGTTCAAAAAATCATGTAAGAAACCAGGACTTCCGTCGCAACGGCTGTGGCCGGCGAGCAGAGCCCAAAGCTGAGGCTCTGTCAGGCATGATCATGACAACTTTGCTCAAGGACTCTACTATACATTACTGTGAAAAAATATTTTCCTGCTTCCTGACTTCCGGTTTTGCATATTTGTTACACATACAGTATGTGTATTTAGGAATGTAACAACTGCATTTTGTGCTTACTTTGAAGAACTTTTGAAGAACTAAACCCTAACAAAAAAAGAAATCTGAATGTCTTGTGCAGAAAAAAGTTAAGTGTGATTTGAGGTCAAATATGGTTGTGCTATTCAAAACTATAGTAGCATCTTTTGATGTAGCACAATGACACCAGATGACAACTATACCAGATTGTCTATGGGTCCAGTGCCATTACCTGTTCATCCAGCTTGTTGCATTAAGGGCCACATGTATGAAAACTCTTAAAGTCTTAAACTCACTTTGTTGCCCATAGGAACCAATCAGAGTGCCCCTTTCAATTTTTCAGAGAACTATATGAAATTAAAGGGATGCTCTGATTGGTTGCTATGGGCTCTGATTGGTTGCTATGGGCAACAAAGAGAGTTTTAGACCAAGACAGTTTTCATACATGTGGCCTCAAGTGTTCCCATCGGGGATTGCTCTGGATTAACAGACCTATGTCAACCTGGCCTAATATGGTTTGTGTCTATCAATTTGGAATAATAGCTGCAGATGATAAACTTTACAGTCTGTGAACTACAAATAGTTATTTAATAGGTATTTGTAACATTTAGTAATGTCAACAAATGTTTTAAATGAATATAATGGTATATTGATGGATGAAAAAATATAAACACCTTGCCAATTGATAGGTGGAGTCTCTGGTCTAACATTCTAGGTATTACCATGGCCAAGCTGGTGGACTTCCTTGATTCGCCCATATAAACAGATCAAAAGCGCCATCTCTTTATGTTTCATTAGTTCCTAACAAAAATTCTTCAGCAGCAATAGTACCAAGATTCCAAAAAAAAAGAAGAGTACAGTGTTCTTATATTAACACAAGGGCCAATTTCAATGAAAACCATAGAATTATCCAATATAGTGCAAGAAGAAAGCACAGTGCACAGAGAAGACCTACCAAATAGGAGAACAGACACACTCTATACAGCTACTCATGATGCTCAAAGTACAGTATACCCAACAAAGACACAAGAATTAGTCTACTAGGGCTGGGAAAAGGCATTTTGGTGCTTTAGGCAAATAAGGGTTCATTTACGTGATGGATTTTAATGTGGATTTCAACACATAGTCCATATTGATTTCCTCATCAAAATTCTCATGGGAAACAATGGCCGTTCATTGGGAAAAGGGCCCGTTGGGAAAATTTTTGTTCCAAAGTCAAAATTGGCCCGCGTGGATTTTCCACACCATGGGAGACATATCTGATAATAGACGGGGTTTCAAATGTTTTTCCCCGCCTGGTTTTTTTTTTAAAAATTGCGCCTAATCTATGAAAGTGGTTTTTTGTGGGGTTCATAAAGGCGGCTAAATTTTCACTGTGCCTCGCGTGGGGTTTTTGGGTTTTTATTATGGAACTTTGGCGCATTAAAAAATTTTGCCCCCCAAGTGCATAGGCTGGAAAAAAAAGAAAAGTCTTTTGGGAATACCCTGTCAACGAATAAAACGTTTGGAAACAAAATCCTTTTGGGGTGGACCAAAGGTCCCAAAAAGACCTGTGCTGTGCGGTTTTTTTCTGTTTTTAAAAATTTAAAGGGTGAGAGCAAAAAAATACATTTCAAAAAATGATCTCCATCGATTAAAATTTTATTTCATTAATGTAGTTAAAAAATAAAAAAATAAATCTAAAAATTTTTTTTTTTAACAAAATTCAAAAAATTTATAGTTTAAAGGGGTTTTTTAAAATTAATTTTAGATTCTTTTAAAATTTTAAATATTTTAAAATAGGAAAAAATTTTAATTTTTTTTAGGCTATTATATATTTTTTTTTTTATAAAATATGCCCAAAATTAAAAATTTTTAATTATCAAAAATTTTTTCTTTTTTTTTATTTTCTTAGAGGGGGCAAATTTTTCTCAAAAATTCGTTTTGGGCCCCTTTTGCCGTTTTTTCGAAAAAAAAATAAATTCGGTCCAAAATTACTTCGGCAAAAAATCGCGTTTAAAAAAGCAGCTTTTTCCCCCGGGGGCTGCACAGAGCCTGCGGGGTTGTTTGTAGAACGTTGTTGCCATTTTTAAATAGGGCAAGGGCCGGGGTTTTTTGGTCTTCAAAAATTTTTTGTTTTATTAGGACACGCAATGACTCCCGGGCCGCCTTGGGAATCGCTTAAATAAAAATTTTTCCCTGGGACTTAAGAGGGAAAAACTAAACCAAAAAAACTCAACCCGGGAATGTAGCCGGGTTTAAAGTCATGCCAGCGAAAGCTGGAAAAAAACAAGCGGGAGAGCCCCGGGGTGGAAACTTTATTTAAAAGAGTGGGGAGGTGAGGCCCGGGCACCCACGCAGCATGATTCAGGCAGGGGGCACAAGGGACATTTGGAGGGGGCCCAAAACCGAGGAAGCCACAAGTGGCCAATGACTGAGAGCGGAGGTCCCCCAACGGGCAGCAGTTGAGGTCGGGGCAGGGGGAAAATTGACATTCTGGGGCGGAAAAAACAGTTTTGGGCCCAAAGAGTGGCACAAATGATAAAAGTGTGGGGGTCTCAACAGCGCAGAATGAAAATCGGGCAGGGGGGCCCAATGACTTTTGGGGAGGGGCCCCTTAAACATTTATTGGGGGCCAAAAGATTGGCACAATAAACAAATTTGGTTGGAGGTCACGGCGGAAAGCATTTTTGAGGTTCGGGCAGTGGCCCCAAGGGCATTCTGGAGGGGGAAAAAACAGTATTGGGCCCCACAAGGGGGCAAAACCCACACAGTGTGGAGGTCAGGGCAGCAGCGCATGAGTTTCGGCAGTGGCCAATAAATTTTGGAGGGGGAAAAACAGGGGGAAAAGCCACAGAATGGCAAAAATGCCTGGGGAGCGGAGGTCACCGGGCGCAGCAGCATGAGGTCAGGCAGTGCACAAAGGGAACACAGTTTGGAGGGCACGGCGGGAAAGTCACGCAGCAGAATGAGGTCAGGAGGGGTACAAGGGACATTCTGGGGGTGGAAAAACAGGGGGAAAGGGCCACAGAGGGGGCACAATGACTGAGAGGGGGAGGTCCCCGGCGGCAGCAGCTTGGGGGTCGGGGCAGTGGCACAAGGGACACAGTGTGGGGGGAAACTTGGAAAGCACCCCACGAAAGGCAGCATGAGGTCAGACAGTGGCAAAATGACAAAAGGGGGATGTCACGGCAAAAGAACACAGCGGGCAGCAATGGGCCCATAGAGTGGAAAATTGACAGGTGTTGGGGTTTGGGTGGCAATCCCACCCCCTGGAAAAAGATGGTGGTAGGCAAATGGAGAAACGGGCACAGATTTGGGGCCCTCGGGCCGGGTGGGGGGCATCAGAATATTTGGCGGAGGCGGGGTTAGTTTGAACCCAGACTGACGCCTAAGGATTGGTTTTGGGGAAACCCGGGCCGACCCACCCCCGATTCATTTGGGCAAAGGTAAAAGCCCGTTCCACTTTTCCCCATGGACAAGGGGGTTTTCCCCTTGGGGGTTAACGATGGCCCCCGCCGCACTGAACCCCCCGGCTCTTCCCACCAAACTGGCCGGGCAGGACAGTTTCCCCTTTTTCCTACTGGCCGGCAATTTTCCCGGCCCACTCCATTTGGGGCTGCCCGAAAGTCCAGCGGATCTTCTAAATGGGGTGGCAGGTGCTGTCCCCAAGTAGGCCACAACCTGTTGGTTGGGGGACCTGCCCCAGGCCCCTGCTGCTGCGGTGCTGGCGCCCTGCCCCCCCTCACTGGCGGGTAAAGGGAAGTTTGCTCATCGTGACTCCAGATTTAGGTTACTACTGATGGAGCTGGTACTGCCCCTTTACCCCCCCCACCTTCCCCCACAGCCCCGGGGGCAGTAGTAGTGAGCGCTGGGAAAACCCCCCGGTCAGACCTTTTCAGAGGGGGGACGATGCCGCAATGGGCCAGCAGCCAACTAAATTACGGAGGTTTTTCCCTATAGTATTTGATTTTTGCCCTTCCCTTTCTCAATAGCGGGGAAAAAAGGCCCCCAAATTTTGGGACCCGGGTAGCGAGGGTTTCCAATAGGGGTGGAGGGGCCAAAAGGGGTCATCCCTCTCCCGGATGCTGTTATTCGGCTGTCACTAGCCGCAAATAAGATGTGCGGGCCACCCTGCACAAGTGACTCCGAGAGGCTCCCTGCCTCCATTTCCACTGTTTTCTGCCACGGGGGTTTGGGGGGTCATCTGCCTTCGTCTTTTTTCATCCCATCCCCTCCCCCAAAGCTGTCCTTTTTCCTCCTCTCTTTTCACCTGGGTGGGAAAATCCACTCATTTCACCAGCAAGCGTCTGCTCCCAATTTTCCCCCTCCTCCTCCTCCATTTAATTCCCCCCCCGGGGGCCCTCTTTTGGGGCCCAACGAATGTAGCCCCGCCACCCCTCCATCCCCCCCCCCCCAACAGATTTTCGCATCTTTTCCCCAAACAGGAAGCAGGGAAATTTGGACGTTTTTTCACCCCGTGGGTTCCTGGCGACTGACAAATAAGATCGCCCCCTCGAAGGGCCTCAAAAAACGGCAGGTGTCACGAAAGACCTGCCACTGGCTGACATCAAATTTTCACGGGGGAATTACTTCTGTCTGCCTGGTATAAAAAAATGGGTTAATGGTTTCTTTTGTTCAACAGTGGGCCCAAACTTTGTGCAGGCTGGAAATTTTCCAGCGGGGGGAAACATCGCATATCAGAGTGTGGGGGGGAGGCCGTTCTCCCGCGCAACCGAGGGGGGTTTGTTCCTGGCTTTGAAACGAATGGAAAAAGGGTGCATGCACAGTTTCCTGGCCATTTTCAGAATTTTCCCTGAAGTTCGGGGGAAGATTTCGAACCTTTTAAAAACCAGAAATTTAAAAAACCCCTCGCCCTGGGAGGGGGGGATGGACCACCCCCCTCGGGGGCGCGCGGACCCATGTTTCCCATTTTCCGTCAAAATTTGGGTTTCCGATTTGCAGTTGGCGCGGAGAAAGCCCCAAAATCGATTTTGCTGCATGAAGCGGAAAAAGTTCCCCCCCTGTGGCTTCCCCTTTGCCCCAGGCAAGCCAGGTGGGATTAAATGTGTGCACCCCTGTGCCCCACCATGGGTATGATGGAGCAGTACTTGTGGGGGCTGAGATGGTGGGTGATGGTGGAGGAAAGGGGGAGGCGGACATTGGCGCAGGTGCAGAGTTTGACAAAGTGGAGGAGAAAGCGCGTCTCCCGTCCAATTTTTTGGGTGCCGGGCAGGGAAGGGCCCTTCAACCCAGTGGGCCTAAAGGACAAAGTATGGCCCCCGCCGTAGTTACAAACTCCGACGTCCACGCTGCCGGGGCCAAAAATTGGAACAAACCGGGTAAGCTCAAGGATGGCCCACCCCTTTTGTTCTTTCATATTTATGAAGTGCGGGAACCGGGCCTTTTTTGGGAAAAAAAATTACGGGGTTGGGGAAAATCTCCAAACTGGTTCCCCGCACAAGCCTTAGTTCTCCCGAATGGGCAGGTCCACCCTTTGGAAAGGGGGGGAGGGGACTGTACCCAACAACTTGGACAGGAGCACTTTAGCTGGGTGCAACCCTTTGGATTTGGGTTTTGGGCGCCTTTCGTTGTCTCTTTGCAAAGCCTCCCCCTGAACGACTGCTGGCGCCATGAGAAAACAAGGGGCAGGAAAACTGGACCGGCAGGGGATGTCAAAGAGAAAAAACACCCCTTCGCAGAGGTTTGGGGGAGGGGCCCTTGGGCTGGCCCGCAATGGCCTTTTTGAGCCAATGGGCGCTGTGCTTTCTGTTGCTGCGGGGCAGGAAAGGACCACCCACATTGAGCCAAATTTTCTCCCAGGCCAAACCCGGGTGGTGAGACTTGCATGTGTTTTACGCAGGGGGCCCTGGTGGCCCAAAGTTAGCTCCCTGGCCCGGGTTCACTTTCTGCCCAAGATTCTAATATTACCCAATTTCGGCTTTTCCCGGTGTTTAGCAAAGAACTGCCCCCAAAACCCCCAGAGTATTGGATTTTTTTCCGCCAACCCCTCCCTTGAGTGAATTTCTGGGCCCCCGCTCGCCTCGCCTTTGGGGGCCCCGGGGCCGTACTTTCCCTTGGGCCTTTGGGAAACGGATTTTTTTCCCCGTGGGCCCCTTTGGGTCCCGCCTCCCACTGCTGCATCCTGCTGACCCCCCGGCCACAGACCCCTTTGCTGGGCTGCGCTGCTGCCCCCGAAAGCGGGAAGCCTTTACGCCCTCCTCCCTTTAAAGATAAAAAAGCCCTTTCCTCCCCCGGGTCCCCAAATGCGGTCCCGGGTACATCATATCTTTTTGGTTTCTGTCACCCGCTGTCCCCAAACACCGGTCTTGGTTTTTCCGAGGCTGACCTCTCCCCCCAACATGACCCCCAAGCCACTTCCACATCTAACTTTGTCGGGCCCATTCAAGAAGCGGCGGGTATTGGCCCCATTTCCTTTTCTGCCAAGTTTGCTGCTGACTGCCCTCCCCAAATTGTTTTATCCTCGAAAATAGGGGGCCTGAGCCCAGGGGCCCCATAGAGATCTCTGGTGAGGGGAAACCCGGGTGGACAAGGCGGGCAAAGGGCAGGGGAGGGCCCCTACACCCCTCCCGGGGCCCTGCCAAAATTAAAGGGGTTTTTTCTGAGGTTTTCCCAAAACCCACTCTTTGGTGGGGGGTTTTAGATGTCATCTGGGGGGAAGAGGAGACCCCAGTCAAAACCCAAACAAGAACCCTTTGGGGGGTTTCTTAAAAAACCCAAGGCCGCTAAATGACAGCGGCAGTTTTTGGCCTCAAAAGAGTGGGCCCCTGCTGCGACGTTCCCCTTTTCTGTTTCTGCGAATGGGCCCCGTTCCCGGAATGTTTTTGCCAAAGCCAATGCAGGAAAAGAGCCGCCACCTTTTCTGTTGACATACTTTTTTGTTTTTAAAAAGTTTCAGAAATGTTTGGGGGTTTATAAACTAAAATATGATAAATTTTACACCCCGTTTTTTGTCCCCCAAAAAGAACCCAGTAACAAACTTGGGTAAACCCTTTGGGTTTTAAATTGCGCTCCACAAAATGGGCCCGGAAAAATTTACTTGTATGTTTCCGTTTAAAAACCCCTGTGTGTTTTCTAAATTTTAAAAGGGAAAAAACAGGCTTTTTTAAACCTTTTGACATTTAATTAGGCTACAGGAAAAAATTTTTATAATTTTTTGGGGTTTAAAAAGGGTTTTTTTTTGTCAGCACACCAGCAAAACAACGCTTAATTTTAAACCCCCCATGTAAATTTCGGGCCCCCAAAAATTGAGTCGCAAAAAACTATTTGCTTTGTTGCGTGTTACAATTGCGTTTTTTTCTACGAAACACAACAAGAGATTTCAGTTTTAAATAACCTTTGCTTGGAATTTTGGCTACAGGAAAAATTTTATATTTTTTGGGGTTTTGGAAAAAAAAAAGGGTTTTTTTTTTGTCACACACCGCCCAAAAAACGCTTAATTAACCCCCGGATTTAAAATTTTTGCCAAAGAATTGAGCCGCACCAAAAAAGAAAACTTTTAGCGTGGTTACAATTGCGCTTTTTTACCCCCAAAACAACAAAGATACAGTTGTAATTTAAAAAATTTGCTTGTGAATTAGGGGTACAGGAAAAATTTAAAATATTTTGGCGTTGAAAAAGACGCTTTCTTGGGGTCCCGCACAACCGGGAAAACAAAGCTTAATTTAAACCCCCGGATATAAATTTTCGCAATAGAATTGGGGCAGCCAAAAATGAAGTGGTATTTATTGTAAAAACGCTGTTTCTTTTTAAAAGAATACAACAGGGAAAAATTAGATCCCACTTGGGTTTTTGAATTTTTATATGCGCTGCAGTGGACGCACACTGGGTTTCAGTTCCCTTTCCCCCAAAAAAAATTAAAAAATTTGAACAAATTTAAAAGAACATTTTCTGAACAAGCTGGGGGACACCCACGAAATCGCTGTATAAAAATCAAAATTTTTTTCGTAAGAGCTATCAGGGCCCCGGGAACACCTTTCCCCCATGAAACAGTGGAGGAGTTTGAGCTCCGGGGGTCCCCGGGCCCCGGGCTTAATATGCAGGACGTTAAAAGAAACCCCCCGGTTTTCTTTATTTGGGTTACCTCTGCACATGTCTGCAGGGTATGCCCCTTTTTCCTCCCAGAAGTGCTTTGCCCCCAAACGCCTTTTTCTCCCCCCGATTTTATCAATCAAAAAAAAAACACTTCCTTCACCCGAAATACCCCAAAGTTCGAACCCTTCCCCAAAAAGAAATTTTCCCCGAAAATTTTAAAAGAATTCCACTTTTTTTAGAATCAATTGCCCATCCTAATTGTACTGGTTTTAATTGGAAATAATAGAAATTTTTTGCCCTAAAAAGCAAATCCCGCTCCACTTCAAACCTCGGCTAGGCAGACCCCCAAATTTAAACAAGTCCCCGCCCCCTTTGGCAGTAAAGCGCCCAGTTTTACCCCAAACCCCATTCATATTTTGTAAAATTTAAAAATCAAAAAGGTGGGGGAAACGCCCCCGAATTTCCCCCTTCATGTTTGGGGGGTTTAAAAAGTGTCAGATCTGTTAAACAAAGCAAAAAATTTTTCAAATTTTGGGGCGCCAAAAGGGGGCGTGACTTTTTGGGCATTTTACGCCAGAAAAGGGCGAAAAACCCTTTAGTATGTGTCTCCCCATGAATTTAAAAAAATTTTTCATGAATATGTTCATTCTTTTGAATGGATCTTCATCAGATCCTGTTTGGTAAGGGGGGAAGGGGGGATTTATTTGAAACCTTTTGTTCAAAACCCCGAAAGGGAAAAAAAGGCCCCGCTAAATTCTTATTTTTTAAAAAGGGCCTTGGGGAAAAAATGTCAGATTTTTCAGTCCAATTTGTGAGCTCAGCCTAAGGAAAAAAAAAAACTGTATCCAGTATCCTTGTGCCGTCTTCCTGTCTGGCAAAAAAGGGGTTTTCCCCTAGCTGAGTTTCCCCCTGCCCCACCTGTCGTCCCGGCCTTTAAATTTCACATTCCCCCCCTTCAAACTCTGAAATTTTTTTTACCAATGAAAATTTTATTCAAGATGACCAAGACTTTTTAAACAACCTTTTCTGAAAAACTTTTTGTGTAAAAACCCCCCCTGGGGAAAAAAGCAAGGGCCCCACATTTTGGGGTGTGGCAAAGTGAGATTTTAACTCTATGTACACTTAAAGGGGTTTTTTCCCCGAAGTAAAATTGGACTTTGGGGGTTTAAAATTTTTTAGTAAATATTTTTTAAACCCTTCATCATTATTAAAAATTCTGCACCGTTTTTGTTTTAGCTGCTTCCTTAGTGATCCATCGTGTACAGCTCTTCTCCAGGGGATACGACCAGGGACGAGATCTTTCCCCCAGTCCC